>ONZH01012746.1:0-180297 GCA_900303285.1 Rhinella marina
ATGCTGTATTATGTAATGAGCTTGGTTCTGGTGCAGTATTTATGTAATGTGCTTGTTCTGGTGCTTGTATTTATGTAATTAGCTTGGTTCTAGTGCTGTATTTATTGATGATTTATGCTTGGTTCTGGTGCAGTATTATGTAATGTGCTTGTTCTGGTGCTGTATTTAAATGTAATGGCTTTTTTTAGTGCTGTATTATTTATGAGCTTGGTTCTGGTGCTGTATTTATGTAATGAGCTTGGTTTCTGGTGCTGTATTCAATGTAATGTGCTTTTATGCTGTATTCTTGGTTCTGATGCTGCATTTATGTAATGAGCTTGTATGGTAGTCTGTAGTTCTGGTTCTGGTGCTCTATGTATGTAGTAAGCTTGGTTCTAGTGCTGTATTTATGAAATTAGCTTGGTTCTGGTGCTGTATTTATGTAAGAGCTCGGTTCTGGTGCTGTATTCATGTAATGAGCTTGGTTCTGGAGTTGTATTTATGTAATGAGCTCGGTTCTGGTGTTGAATTTATGAAATGAGCTTGGTTCTGGTGCTGCTTTTATATAATGAACTTGGTTCTGGTGCTGTATTTATGTAATGAGTTTGGTTCTGGTGCTGTATTTATGAAATGAGCTTGGTTCTGGTGCTGTATTCATGTAATGTCCTTTGTTCTGGTCCGGTATTTATGAAATGTGCTTGGTTCTGGAGCTGTATGTATGTAATGAGTTTTTCTGGGCTGTTATGTAAGTGCTGTTTAATGTAATGTGCTTGGTTCTGGTGCTGTATATATATAATGAGCTTGGTTCTGGTGCTGTATCTATGTAATGTGCTTGGTTCTGGTGCTATATTTATGTAATGAGCTTGGTTCTGGTGCTATATTTATGTAATGAGCTTGGTTCTGGTGCCGTATTTATGTAATGAGCTTGGTTCTGGTGCTGTATTTATGTAATGAACTTGGTTCTGGTGCTATAGTTATGTAATCAGCTTGGTTCTGGTGCTATAGTTATGTAATGAGTTTGGTTCTGGTGCTGTATATATATAATGAGCTTGGTTCTGGTGCTGTATCTATGTAATGTGCTTGGTTCTGGTGCTATATTTATGTAATGAGCTTGGTTCTGGTGCTGTATTTATGTAATTAGCTTGGTTCTGCTGCCGTATTTATGTAATGAGCTTGGTTCTGTTGCTGCATTTATGTAATAAGCTTTGTTCTGGTGCTATAGTTAGGTAATGAGCTTGGTTCTGGTGCTATAGTTGTGTAATGAGCTTGTTTCTGGAGATTTATTTATGTAATGAGCTTGGTTCTGGTGCTGTAGTTATGTAATGATCTTGGTTTTGGTGCTGTATTTATGTAATTAGCTTGGTTCTGGTGCTGTATTTATGTAATGCGCTTGGTTCTGGTGCTGTATGTATGTAATGTTCTTGGTTTTTGTGCTGTATTTTTGTAATGTGCTTGGTTCTGGTGCTGTATGTATGTAATGATCTTGGTTTTTGTGCTGTATTTATGAAATAAGCTTGGTTCTGGTACTGAATTTATGTAATGAGTTTGATTATGGTGCTGTATATAAGTAATGAGCTTGGATCTTGTGCTGTATTTATGTAATGAGCTTCGTTCTGGTGCTGTATTTATGTTATGAGCTTGGTTCTGGTGCTGTATTTTTGTAATGTGCTTGGTTCTGGTGCTGTATTTATGTAATGTGCAGGGGCGTAGCAATAGGGGAAGCAGGGGAAGCAGCTGCTTTGGGGCCCAGACCCACAAGGGGCCCCCTCAGGAGGGAGACTAATTGATTTTTTTGTCAGGGCCCCCTCACAGTATTATACAATGACATTATATACAGTGACACTATAGGAAACGGATGGAGCGGCTGTCAGGCCTTGTCTGGGAGAGCTCAATCTTGACTAGTCACAAGAGTGAGGGTTGCATGTGAGTTGTGGGTTGCGAAGAAGTTTCTGGGGGGGCCCCATTCAAAAATTTGCTGTGGGGCCCAGTTAGTTGTAGTTACGCCACTGGTAATGTGCTTGGTTCTGGTGCTGTATTTATGTAATGAGCTTGGTTCTGGTGCTGTATTTTTGTAATGTGCTCGGTTCTGGTGCTTTATTTATAATGTGCTTGGTTCTGGTGCTGTATTTATGTAATGAGCTTCGGTATTTTTGATGTATGTATGTAATGAGCTTTGTTCTGATGCTGTATTTATGTAATAAGCTTGGTTCTGATGCTGTATTTATATTATAGTTTGTCACTACTTTAGATCTTTGTATTTGGATGGAGTGACACAGCTGACAGTGTGGTTATTTGCTATGTTTACTGCTCAGTCTTCCAGCCCTACAATGTACCCAAGTGGAAATACCGTCCTCACATTCTGCCAAATTCTTAATCCAATCTTCCCCTCAGCACTACTGCTAAAGTCATATTTGGATTGACATTACATTCCGCTCTACCACTTATACAGTAGGACACAGCGCTACATACCTCTTACATTCAGTGATGTCTCCTTTGAGGTAGACGTTCTCTATCCTTATCTTCTTTGTTCGGCCCAGATCACCATGACAAATTATTTCAACCACATCTCATGTCTGCAGAGTTTATCAGATAGACATTTTAGATTTCTCAATTTTCCATCATTCTCCTGGTGCCCAAACATTGTTATCCTGCTGCTACCATCAATACTGTGCCCGCTGTGCTCCTCAATGCTTACAAATACTATATTTAGGATCCCCTATAGTGACTCAGCAGTATCAAGGCTCCACTATAAGGCACCCATATAGAGCCCACAGGAGTAATAAGGCCGCTCCAGTGTAATCAGTATTTATGATGCCCCCTGCAGTAGCATCGGTATTAAAAAACTCCCATTGTCGTGCCCCCTGTAGTTATAATGACCCCTGTGTTGCTTCCTGTATTATAGTGGCCCCTTTTATTGTCCCTTCATTGCAGATACAGTCCTATCTATCTATATATCTGTCCATCTGCCATTTATCTATCCATTATATATATTATATACATTATATACTATTATATACATTATATATATTATATCTATCTATCTATGTCTATTAGCTATCTATCATCTATCTATCTATCTCAATATCTATTTATCTATTATCTATCATCTATCTATCTATCTATCTATCTCTATTAGCTATCTATCATCTATCTATCTATCTATTATCTATCTATCTATCTATCTATCTCATATCTATTTATCTATTATCTATCTATTATCTATCATCTATCTATCTCATATCTATCTATATATGTCATATCTATCTATCTTTCTTTCTATCTATCTGTCTCATATCTATCTATCTATATATCTCATATCTATCTATCTTTCTATCTATGTATCTATCTATTATCTATCTCATATCTATCTATCTATCTATCTCATATCTATCTATCTATCTATCTATCTATCATCTATCTATATATATATCTATCAATCCATTATCTATTTATCTATTATCTATCTATTATCTATCTATCTATTTATTTATCTATATATCTATTATCTATCTATCTATCTCATATCTATCTATCTAATATCTATCTATATATCTCCTATCATCTATCTATCTATATATCAATCCATTATCTATTTATCTATTATCTAACAATCTATTATCTATCTATCATGTATCTTCAATCTATTATCTATATATCTCTATTATCTACCATCTATCTCTCTATTCTTTATCCATCTGTGTATCCCTCCATCGATCTATCCATTATCTATCTATACATCTATCTATCTCATATCTACTATATATTGATCTATCAATCTCTGTATCTAATATATCTGTCTCCCTATTTACTATCTATCTTTGTAATATCTATCGATGTTTCTGTCTATGAAGTACCTATTGATGAGTGTACAGAGTGAAATAGGTGTGCATACTGTTGTGCCTGCAGTGCAGAAGCAGAGAAACACAGGAGATGCACATGGCATGTTATGATAATATTATAGTATAATTTGTATTACTGCTCTATTACTGTACATATACATGGTATATACTATTCACACCTCAGTGATTGTTCTTCAAAACCAGCAGTGGATCCTCCACCAGGACTAATGGAAAGGTCTGCATCTTCTGTGTTTTGGATAAGAATCACTGATGTAAAAAAAAATGATGTGTGAATAAAGTCTTAGGTTCTTAAGGCACATTGTAGAATAGAACATGTACAGTACCTGGAGCTAACTCTGCAGCCCTAGACTCAAGACAGGAAAGTCTTTGTAGTGTAGGGCCCCATCCTTGTTGTGACAGGTGGGCTTGTACAATCTGATCAAAGTGTACTAAATCTCATGTTTATCTATTATCTATCTATCTATCTATGTCATATCTATTTGTCTATCAATATATTGATCTATCCAATATCTGTTTATCCATTTCTATTTCATTATCTATCTATTGATCTATTCAATATATCTACTATCTATCTATCTATCGCATATCTATCTATATATTATCTGTCTATCTCATATCTATCTATCTATCTATCTATCCTCTATCTATCTATCTATATCTATAATCTAGCTCTCTATTCATTATCCATCTGTGTATCCCTCCATCAATCCATCCATTATCTATCCATCTATCTATCTACAGTGCCTTGCAAAAGTATTCGGCCCGCTGGAACTTTTCAACCTTTTGCCACATTTCAGGCTTCAAACAAAAAGATAGAACATTTTACATTTTTGGTGAAGAATCAACAACAAGTCGGTCACAATTGTGAAGTGGAAGGAAATTTATTGGATCATTTAACCTTTTTTTGTAATAATAAAACTGAAAAGTGGGGCGTGCAAAATTATTCGGCCCCCTTACATTAATACTTTGTTGCGCCACCTTTTGCTGTGATTACAGCTGCGGTCTCTTGGGGGATGCCTATCAGTTTTGCACATCTAGAGACTGAAATTCTTGCCCATTCTTCCTTGCAAAACAGCTGGAGCTCTTTGAGGTTGGATGGAGACGTTTGTGAAAGCAGTTTTCAGCTCTTTCCACATATTCTCCATTGGATTCAGTTCTGGACTGTGACTTGGCCATTCTAAGACCTGGATACGTTTATTTTTGAACCATTCCATTGTAGATTTTGCTTTATGTTTGGGATCATTGTCTTGTTGGAAGATAAATCTCCGTCCTAGTCTCAGGTCTTTTCATCCAGAATGGTCCTGTATTTGGCTCCATCCATCTTCCCATCAATTTTAACCATCTTCCCTGTCCCTGCTGATGAAAAGCAGGCCCAAACCATGATGCTGCCCACCACCATGTCTGACAGTGGGGATGGTGTGTTCAGGGGGATGAGCTGTGTTGCTTTTACACCAAACATATCGTTTTGCATTGTTTCCAAAAAGTCTGATTTTGGTTTCATCTGAGCAGAGCCCCTTCTTCCACATGTTTGGTGTCTCCCAGGGGCTTGTGGCAAACTGTAAACCAGACTTTTTATGGATATCTTTGAGAAATGGCTTTCTTCTTGCCACTCTTCCATAAAGGGCAGATTTGTGAAGTGTTGGACTGATTGTTGTCCTATGGACAGACTCTCCCACCTCAGCTGTAGATCTCTGCAGTTCATCCAGAGTGATCATGGGCCTCTTGGCTGCATCTCTGATCAGTCTTCTCCTTGTTTAGAGGGACGGCCGGGTCTTGGTAGATTTGCAGTGGTCTGATACTCCTTCCATTACAATATGACGCTTGCACAGTGCTCCTTGGGATGTTTAAAGCTTGGGAAATCTTTTGGTATCCAAATCCGGCTTTAAACTTCTCCACAACAGTATCAGGGACCTGCCTGGTGTGTTCCTTGGTCTTCATGATGCAGAACCCTGAGACTATCACAGAGCAGGTGCATTTATACGGAGACTTGATTACACACAGGTGGATTCTATTTCTCTTCATCAGTCATTTAGGACAACATTGGATCATTCAGAGATCCTCAATCAACTTCTGGACTGAAAGGAAATGGGACGAATAATTTTGCACGCCCCACTTTTCAGTTTTATTATTACAAAAAAAGTTTAAATGATCCAATAAATTTCGTTCCACTTCACAATTGTGACCCACTTGTTGTTGATTCTTCACCAAAAATGTAAAATGTTATATCTTTTTGTTTGAAGCCTGAAATGTGGCAAAAGGTTGAAAAGTTCCAGGGGGCCGAATACTTTCGCAAGGCACTGTATCTATCTATCTATCTATCTATCTATCTATCTATCTATCTATCTATCTATCTATCTATCTATATCTATCATCTATCTCTCTATTCATTATCCATCTGTGTATCCCTCCATCAATCCATCCATTATCTATCCTCTATCTATCTGTATCTGTCTATCTATCTATCTATCTATCTATCTATCTATCTCTCTATCCATATCTATCTATTTATGATCTATCTCTTATCTATCTATATATCTACCCATTTTCTGTCTATTGTCACCCAGCTTTCCCAGACACAGATAAATGGCAGAATAACTTTCGAAGAAAAAAAAATTGCCTTCAAATTCACATTAAAAAGTCACACCCCCTTGTCCTCCACCTAATTTCTAACACCTCAATTGGTCAGAAAAATAATCTCCCTAGATGTAGCAGAGCTGAGTTTGTCACAGTCCATCTTGATAGGCTGGTGGTGGGTTTGATGTAGAAAGCAATCTAACTTACTACAGTGTCATTATGTGCACTGCGCAGGTTTCGGAAAGGTAAAGAACACATTCGGCTCTGCTACATGGAGATTTCCATAGGAATATGTGTATAGGCTGGAGCCTGAATTGAGGAATGAGTGCACACTCTGTAATCGCGGCTCCTCCTCTACCTCTCCAGTGAGATTCCCAGAGAAACAAGAGCTTCAGTCAGCTCCACTGCAGCCTCTCAGATGATTATTCATAGGCCGAGAACTTTCACCCTCTTGTAAGGCGAATACCTCTGGAAACAAAGCCAAGTATTTTTGTTTTTATTTATTTACTTGTTTTTCTTGTCATTACTTCAAAATTCCATTTTTTTTTTTGCTCCCCCCCCCCCAAACCCCGAAAAAAAAAAAAAGTGTTTATTTTCGTACAAAGTGACCGCGCGTTCCAAGTGCCACTCACTCACTCACTACGGCTTTTCATTCCAACTTCATTAGATAAGAGTGTGAAAAGAGAGAATGTTCCACTCAGACCGCGCCGCAATACACACCAAAGACTAATTCTGCTCAGCTACTCTGAAACATACCAGAAGCTGCAGGGATTCCGAGCCGGCCCCAGTGAGTAAATCTGCTAATTCTAACAATTCGAAGCAGAAACACATTCATTTCCCAATAAAAAACGAAAAGAAAAAATTTAGATGTAGCAGAGCTGAATGTGTTATGTCTCTATTTGAGGTGTTTTGTGGGTGGTTTGGTGTAATATTGCAGTTTTTGCTTGCAGTCCTATAGAAACGATAAGACATTGGAGTATTGGTATCGAGTGTGCTGCCCAGTAACAAAGCCAGCTCTGCTATATCTGTATATTGTTTGTGTAGTCTGATAATGCTCACTGTATAAGGATATGTTCACACACAGAGTTTTTTCTACGTGGATTCTGGTGCAGATTCCACGCCCCAAAATTGCTTGAAATTCATCTCCATTGAATTAAATGGGGAAACCACTTGCTAATTCACACAGCGCTTTTTTTCCTGTTTGCAGCGTTAGAAACCGCGTCCGTTCGTGACGCGGTATCCGTATCCACAGTTCCCGTTCAAATGGACAGGATGAAAAACCCTAAGATAGTGTAGTAGGTTGTATTGCGGTGTTATAGAAAAAGAAACAGATAAAGACACTGTGATATCAGCCTATGTGCTGTCCAAGGACAAACACAGCTCTGCTACATTTGTATATTGTTTGTGCAGTCTGATAATGCTCTGATTTTAGGATAATTTAGTAGAGTTTTACTGCAGTACTATAGAAAATCCCAGATAAGACACTGTCCTATCAGCATCTGTGCTGTCCAATGACAAACACAGCTCTACTACATCTGTATGTTTGTGCAGTCCGATAATGCTCTGAGTTTAGGACAATATAGTAGATTGTTACTGCAGTACTATAGAAAATCCCAGATAAGACACTGTCCTATCAGCATCTGTGCTGTCCAATGACAAACACAGCTCTACTACAAATGCATATTATTTGTACAGTCTGGTAATGCCCTCAAATTCACATTAAAATGATTAATTCACATTAAAATGATTTAGCAGGTTTACAGGCAGCACTAGGGATGTAAAATAAGCCTCACAAGTGCTGCTCAATAACAAACTCAGCTCTGCTACTTCTGTTAGTGCATCCTGATGACGTCTATCATCTATAGTCCTATAGATGTTTAAGCTGAGTTTGTCATGTGGTCCTACACATTATGATTTTTGTGGTTTTGCATAGGACAACAGGAAAAAATACCTAATTTTCTTAGTGTAAGGCCTCATGCACACGAACGTATTTTGTTTCCCCGTCCGTTCTGTTATTTTTGCGGATAGGATGCGGACCCATTCATTTCAATGGGTCAGCAAAAAATGCGGACAGCACACCGTGTGCTATCCGTATCAGCATGTCCGTTCCGTAGCCCCGCAAAAAAAATAGAACATGTCCTATTCTTGTCCGTTTTGCGGACAAGGTATAGGCATTGTTACAATGGATCCGCAAAAAAAAAACGGAAACACGGATACCATACGGATGTCATCCGTTTTTTTTGGCGGACCGCAAAACACATACGGTCGTGTGCATGTAGCCTTATGAGGATACAAAGTCAGTATACAGATGTAGCAGAGCTGAGTTTGTGCATCCTTATAACTCAAGATAATTTACAGTGCTGAATTTGTCACTAGGCACAACTCACCCTGATAAGTTAAATTCCCTGCACAACACTAGATAATTGCATATGACCAACTCAGCCCTGCTACATTTCACAGGTATATTATCTGAACTTAGTGAGTTATCATAGCGTTAAATGACAGATACAGCTCTACTACATCCCACAGCTATACCTATATATGATCTTACCTTACTTACACCTATACATTCAGCTCAGCTACATCCCACTGCTATATCTACTGCTGTACATTATATGAAGTGAATGAGTTATCATAGACATATTCAGCTCTGCTGCATCCATATGCCTACATGCTAACTTACTGATTTATCATAATGTTAAATGACAGATTCAGTTCTGCTAAACCCCACAGATACATCTATTATATTAACTTGCATTATTATAGTGTTAAAAGACAAATTCAGCTCTACTACACCCCACCGTTCTACCCACTACATTAGCTTAGCATACTAAGGTGTAAGCGTGATAAAAGACAAATTTAGTACTGCTACAACCCATGTTATTTTTCTTACTATGTTAACTTAGCGCTTTATCACAGTGTTCAATGACAAATACATCATTGCTACATCCCACACTTACATGTCCCTATATCAAGTTTTGTCAGCTTTGCTATGTAAGAACTGTACATACAGCAGTCATCATAGTGTTAAATGACAAATTTAGCTCTGCTGCATCCCACAACTACACCAACTATATTATCGTAACGTAGTGCTCTATCACAGTGATTAAGAACAAATCCAGCCCTGCTATACCTACCCATCTTAACTCAGTTTCAGTAGTATCTAATGACAAATTCAGTTACACTACATCATCCTAACCTAGTACAGTTATCATAGTATTAAATGACAATTTTAGCCATGCTACACCTCCGACTTATACCCACCATATTGTCTTAACTTTCCGCGTTATCGTAGTGTTCAATGACAAATTCAACTCCGCTACACCCCACAGTATACCTACCTGACTTAACATAGTAAGTCTGAATAGTATGCCATGACAAATTCAGCTCCACTGCATTCCACAGCTATACATACAATTTCACCTACCACATTAAGTTAACTTATTGTATTATCATAGTGTTGAATGACAAATTCAACTCTGCTGCATCCATCTTAACTTACTGATTTATCATAGTGTTGAATGACAAATTCCACATTACCTGTATTAACTTAGTTTCCATAGTATTTGTATGGGGTCCACGATCCGCATCTGACGGTCCGCACCGCAAAAAAGTAGTGCATGCGCTCCTTTTTTGCGGTGAGGAGGCACGGCCAGAAACTACGGTGTGCTTCCGTGGTGTTCCGATCCGTGCCTCCGCTCCGCATCTCCCGGATTGAGGACCCATTGACGTGAATGGGTCCGCGATCCGTGATGCGGGCTGCACACAGCCGGTGTCCATGTATTGCGGACCCGCCGCAATACGGGCACGGGCCGGCACCGGTCGTGTGCATGAGCCCTAAAGGGTTTGTCCAAGATTTTGACATTTATGTCCTAGCCTCAGGATCCGAAAACTCTTTGAACTTTAGTAAATTGATCATAACGTTAACTGACAAACCCAGCTCTGCTACATCGCCCACCCATACCTATAATATCTTAAAGGCGTTATCCAAGATTTTGATAGTGATGGCCTATCCATCAAGATCTAAAAACCCTTTTGACTTAGTAAATTGATTGCGGCGTTAACTAACAAACCCAGCTCTGCTACATCCCCGCCGCAACACCTATACAATAATCTTAAAGGGGTTGCCTGAGATTTTGATATTGATGCCCTACCGTCAGGATCGGGAAACCCTTTTTACCTAGTCAATGGATCATAGAGTGAAATCACACACCCAGCTCTGCTACATCCCGCTGCGACACCTATAATATAACCTTAAAGGGATTGTCCGAGGTTTTATATTCATGGCCTATCCTGAGGATCAGAAAACCCTTTTAACCTAGTAAATTGCTCCTAGTGTTAAATGACACCTCCAGCTCTGCTACATCCACAATATCGTAATAACAGGGAATGGATCGCGGGGCGTGAAGTGCTCTGCATTCTCTGCATGCTTTTATATTATTTCGCAGATTGCCTGCATACCAAGAAATGGCTGCGCTCCCGTAGGCGCCTCTAGGGGACCCCGCTGCTCCGTCACCAGATCCCAGTCATTTTGGCTGTCAATGATTTTTTTTTTTCCCTTTGCCTTTAGACAATACCCTGCCGGCTGGAGGAGGTGTGTTCAGCTTTAAGAAGGAGGCGGGTGTGCGAGGAGTGACGTGGGGCGTTAATAAGTAACCCTTGGGGCTCTTGTGCCTTCACCATGTGCTGATAGGCTCGCCCGCCGCACTATTTAAAGAGAGGATGATACAGTAAGGAAGAAGGAGAATCAATGAGACCCATCAATGAGGCTGTAACCTTAGAGAACCCTTCCACCGCAGAGTAGTGTTCACACTGCACAGGGTCCGCCACACCTGAGGAGTAGCGCTTCTTCTTTAAGGATGACCTCTTCTCTACTCTTTGACCTCCTGGCGGTGGCTTTGGTGGTCCTAGTAAAGAGCGCCCCCGCGGACGATAAAAAAGTCACCATGTTAGTGATCTTACCCAAGGATGACAAGTACATGTTCTCAATAAACCGGGTGCGACCCGCCATAGACTATGCCCTGCGAGCCGTAGAGGGCAATGCCAGTCTGCTGCCCGGCTTTACGTTCAACGTCACGTATCGAGACTCCGACTGCGGCAACCAAGCGCTCTTCAGCCTGGTAGACGCCGCCTTGAAGGAGCGAAAACCGGACGTGGTCCTGGGTCCGGTGTGCGAGTACGCGGCTGCCCCCGTCGCCAGGTTGGCCTCCCACTGGGACATCCCCATGATCTCCGCCGGGGCGCTGGCCACCGGTTTCATGCAGAAGGCGGAGGAGTATTCCCACCTCACCCGGGTGGCACCTGCCTACACCAAGATGGGCGAGATGTTCCTCGCCATGTTCCGCTACCACAAGTGGAGCAAAGCCATGCTGGTGTACAGTGACGACAACGTGGAGCGGAACTGCTTTTTCACCGTGGAAGGGGTCCACATGGCCTTCAAGGAGGAAGGCTACCACATGGCCGTCCACAACTTCGACGAAGCCAAGCATGTGGACGTAGAGGACATCATACACTCCATCCAGAATAAGGAGAGAGGTAGGTGACCCTTGTCCGAAATCTGCCTCTAAAAAGTGCAAACGCAGCAGAGATGAGTTTGTAATTTGGCACAATTTATATGGAAAGCACAATGATTGTGTTATCTGAGAGTTATTTGGGGGGAGTAGAGCTGAGTTTGTCATTTGGCACAATTTATATGGAGAGTATGATGACTGTGTTATCTGGAGGCAGCAGAGCTGAGTTTGTCATTTGGCACAATTTATATGGAGAACACAATGATTGTGTTATCTGAGAGTTATTTGGAGGGAGTAGAGCTGAGTTTGTCATTTGGCACAATTTTTATATGGAGAGCACGATGGCCCTGTTATCTGGAGGCAGCAGAGCTGATTTTGTCATTTGGCACAATTTATATGGAGATCAGGAAGCTTGTGTTATTTGAGAGTTATCTGGAGGCAGCAGAGTTGAGTTTGGTACAATTTATATGGAGAGTAGGATGCTTGTGTTATCTGAGAGCTAATTGGAGGCAGTCAAGCTGAGTTTGTCATTTGGCACAATTTATATGGAGATCAGGATCATTGTGTTACCTGAGAGTTATAGTGGAGTTGCAAAGCTGAGTTTGTCATTTGGCACATTGTATATAGAGATTGTGTGTGACAGGAGAGCTGAGTTTGTCATTTGGCACAGTTTATATGAAGAAAGATGATTGTTCCAGCAGGGCTGAGTTTGTCATTTGGCACAGTTCATACCAGTATCAGGATTATTGTGTTATCTGGAAGCAGCGGAGCTGAGTTTGTCACTTGGCATAGACAGTTCGTATGGAGATCATGATGGTTGTGTTATCTGGATCTAGAGACGATGCAAGGTCTGCTCCATCTGTAAATACTGTATAGAGTGTAGCAGTACAATATTAACCCTTCACATAGTAAACCCCATCCAAAATAAAGGGGATAGGTAAGTGCCCGCCGCCAACACTCCACCAGTTAGTTCCTCACATAAAAGGTGCAGACGCAGCAGGGCACAGGGATCATGATCTTTATCTGGATGCTGCAAAGCTGGGTTTGTCATTGGTATCATGAGTATTTTATCTGCGGCTGAGCGTTGATGATGATGCAACCTAAGAGTAAGTGAGACACTGAGGTCTGCTGCATCTGTACATACTGTATGTCCTATAAGGGGAGGATATTAACCCTTCACATCACATGCTACATCCAGAATAAAGAGACAGGTAAGTGTCCCTTGTCCACTTTCCGCCAGGTGCAGGGGAGCTGAGTTTGTCATTTGGCGCAGTTCATTGAGTTTGTTATCTGGATGCACAAATGATGCAACCTCAGACTATAAATGAGAAACTCAGCTCTGCTGCTTCTGTAATACCGTAGTCATTGCAACAGTAGAGCATTAACCCTTCACATGTCTCTTAGCTGTGCCCCTATAGAGCTGGTAAATTTATAGGTGAGTCACCTGTAGGCTACATTCAACTGCAACAATGTAACAATTGTGCTACCAGATAGTTGTTAACAATGTAGCAGAGCCGAGTTTGTCATTAGCAAAATCGAAGGTGAATTAATCGTGCATGGTGATAGGTTTACTATACCTGCAATGAACTGAGTCATGCCAGACAACCAACTCAGCTCTGCTACATCTAGGATTCCTCGAACATCATGAATCTTGTAGAAATTATTTAAAATGTGTCGTGGAGATTTAGATCCTCCGCTCGTGTTTGAGGATGAAGGGTTTTTTTTTGTCGAAGAGAAAAAAAAAACACAAATCTCCAGACATGAGAAGATGAGGACAAACAGAAAGTATATTTAATGCAGATGCAGCAGAGATGAGCTCGTTATGCAAACTGAAGCTGAAATGCATACAACTCCGTGCAGCATCGCATTGGGTTATCTCTCTGTTTTTTTATAGGCTTGCTGCAAAACTCACTACATCATATTACAGTACACTTTTGGTGAAAAACTCAGCTCTGCTACATCTGCATTTCAAATAAAATCCATCATACTCAGTCCTGGTTAACATTTTAAAATTAGATCTGCTCTGCTGCATATGTAACATATACAGATAAATATGAAATGAGTTTGTCAGTGCAGCAGAGCTGAGTGTGTAAACTGGCACAGCTCATTGTGACCTCCTGATCTGTGATTTGCGGTTTTCCAGTACTAAGCAAAGGAAGTAGTCAAAATCCATATGCAGTAGAGCTGACTTTGTCATTTAACTTAGAAGTGCTGTATCTCGCACTGTGGAATCTTATCAAGTTCCGTCTTCAAACCCATCCGTCGTAGGTACAGATGTAGCAGAGTTGACATTCGGCCCTGCTCATTGTGATCATTCCTTAGTTTTTCATAGGGTTGAAGGTAAGCCTACTGGATTATTTAAAGTTATGTGTTTAAGTGACATATTTAGCTCTGCTACATCTGTATTTGCATCTGCTCATTGAGGGTACAGCAGAATCCTGTACCTTGGCACCCAGCTGACCCGATATCTGGAGTGGTGAGAGTGCACACAGGGATATAGAGCGGCTTGTTGTCACCTCTGCCCGGGGTTGCCCAAGGAGAAGAGTGAAAACGTTCCACGTCCCTCCTGCGAGGTTAGACTGAAGTTACTCATGGTAATTACTTTAGTTTTACACTCCAGCAGTCACTGAACATTCAGCGCCGCGTTTAATTCCCAGATTTCGTTAATGTTTTTAATGCTCAGAGATGTAGCAGAGCTGAGCTTGTCATTAAACCGTATGAATTCAATTTGTGACATGTCTTGCTTAAGCAGGTTTTCCGGCAGTCCTATGTAAAACTTTAAACACCATGCATTGTCGTGTATGGGAAGCATAGAGTCCTGTTCTATAGGATTTTCAAGACCATGCCCAACATGGCATATCTTAAAGGGCAACTCCATCTAAATACATCTAAACTTTACTGATTCTTAAAAAACACTTTGCCTGTTTGGAGATTTCCATCAGTCAGAATCTCTGGCACAGTATTTGTAACATTTATTCTATAGAATGTGAAAATATACAGCAAAATTATGGTAAATGACAAATTCAACTCTGCTACAACTGTATGTTCCAGAACTATATGTCTAGAGACAGGGGTGCACCTAACCTTTCTGCTGTCTGAGGCAAAAACTGAAACAGCACCCCCATGCCAATTTCTTAACCTAACCCCTTTGCCACGATGAAAGTGCCCATGGCCCTTCCGCTGCCCCCCTCTTGCCCCTTCCTAGTGCTGCCTGAGGCGATCACCTCACCTGGCCTCATTGGCGGTGCACCCCTGTCTAGAGAGCTGACAGACCACTATCAAATCAGAACTGAAATACAATAGGTTTTTCCCAAATCTGTACCAAAATACACACCATGGATATAATACAGATGTAGCAGAGCTGAATTTGTTATTTAGCTCTTTGAGGATGTCTTTGTGCATTAGGATGACTGAGTTAGGAGCTAGGTAGGTTTGCAGTGTAAAATCGCAAATATTATGAAGATCTGATGACTAGAACCACATGACAAACTCAGGTCTGCTGCGTCTGTATTATCCTTAGGTAATGCGGGATTGCATCACCTTTAATGGTATGTGTTTGTAGATAATGTTTCCATCCAGTTCCATAACATCTGGCCAGAGTCCCATACAGGAATAGCAGGGCGGTCTTGAACACCGCGATTGGTTGTGGTTGTAACATACAGTACAGTGCCTTTTTTTCCCCAGGAGACACTGGGGCGGGGTCAGTAGTTGCGGGCTGTTTTACGACAGCTTGTGTCTTCTGCAGAATATAGGGCGCCTTAAAACAGTTGCCCAGTCTGTCCGTAGGGGCATCACTTCTCGCTATCGACCTCATCAGACATTCAAATGAACGTGGAAAACTAGATAAAAATCACTTGATCCCCAGTGATGGTCTGTAATCTCTGGGAGCAAGTGCTCAGTTTCCCTGCAGCACCAACCGCAGGTGAAATGAAGTATTACACCTGTTCCATTGAACTCAATGGATTACCTGACATGCTGGGTCCTCCAGAGCAAGTGATGCTCAGCTGCTCTCCCAATAGGATTGTCAGGACTTCAGTTGAGAACTGGAGGCGGGGGAGGCTCCTGGGCCCCAATATGGGCCCCCATTTATAACACTAGAGTCTTCTTCTGTGGTAGAGGGCAGCTTAGGACCCGTCAGACACCAAGGCCCCCATAGCTATGCCCCTGGCTGGGAGCGAAGGTTAGGCTGCCCCCCTAAACATTGGATTGTTGGCAGATTCCATTAATTTTGGAGGGATGTGTGGAGAAATCCTTGCCCAGTGTCAGATCAGTCCCGCTGAGGATTCTCCGAATTGCATTCCCATGGAAATCCATCCAGGTTAATGACTACAGAAAATCCTTGACCCCCCTCCCCCCCAGCCGTGCTGTACGTGACAGGTGGACAGTGACCATCGCACTCCGCCGTAAAGCGCACTGCAGCTCTCACCTGAGCAATGTCTCCTGGACGTCATTCCATAGAAAGTGACTTCTTCAACTCCGGATATTTGCAACTTTGTTCAGATCATCAGTGACATCATATGTTGTACGCTAGTTGCCTCCAGAGCTGCATTCAGAATTCTGCTGGAATCCTCTCCTCACCACGCGATATCAGCTCTTCTATTTCGGTAATAATATAATGACCTCTTATGCTCGCCGTCGTATCGTACTGACCAGTGAGCTCTGGCGGTAACTGTATGTCCCATAATGCCATACTCAGGCGTGGCCAGCAGCAGATATGGTCATATAGATCAGTTTGTGAGCAGGAGGCTGGAGGAACACAAGTGAAGGTCTAAGGCACAGGAGAGGCGACAGGCTGCACGCCATGCAGCAGCATGCAGCTTGTCGCAGGCAACGCACTGAATCTTGTACAACGGGGCGTAAAGCATTGGTCGGCAATGGAGACCAGAAGCCGGATGGACCATCAATGATCTGATCGGTGGGGAACCTGAAGAGCACCGAGACCTCTGCAATCAGCTGATCAGCCAGGGTGCTGGGAGTCGGACCTCCACCCATCAGATATTGATGGCCCATCCTGAGGACAGGTCATCAATATATGCATCCGGGAAAATCCCTTTAAATGGGTTTTATTTCAATATAATGAAAAGTTCTACAACGTTCTAATATACATTCATCATTGTAAAACATAGTAACATAGTTTATAAGGCCGAAAAAATCGGCCTGTTATACTGCAAGTTGATCCAGAGGAAGGCAAAAAAACCCTGTGAGGTAGAAGCCAATTTTTCCTTACTTTAGGGGAAAAAATTCCTTCCCGACTCCAATCAGACATCAGAATAACTCCCTGGATCAACGACCCCTCTCTAGTAACTATAACCTGTAATATTATTACCCTCCAGAAATACATCCAGGCCTCTCCTGAACTCTTTTAGTGAACTTACCATCACCACCTCCTCAGGCAGAGAGTTCCATAGTCTCACTGCTCTTACCGTAAAGAATCCTCTTCTATGTTTGTGTACAAACCTTCTTTCCTCCAGACGCAGAGGATGTCCCCTCGTCACAGTCACAGTCCTGGGGATAAATAGATGATGGGAGAGATCTCTGTACTGACCTCTGATATATTTATACATAGTTATTACATCTCCCCTCAGTCGTCTTTTTTCTAAAGTAAATAACCCTAATTTTGATAATCTTTCTGGGTCCTGTAGTCCACCCATTCCAGTTATTACTTTAGTTGCCCTCCTCTGAACCCTCTCCAGCTCTGCTATGTCTGCCTTGTTCACAGGAGCCCAGAACTGTACACAGTCCTCCATGTGTGGTCTGACTAGTGATGTGTAAAGTGGCAGGACTATGTTCTCATCACCGCCATCTATACCCCTTTTCATGCAACCCATTATCTTATTGGCCTTGGCAGCAGCTGTCTGACACTGGTTTCTGCAGCTTAGTTTGCTGTTCACTAAAATTCCTAGGTCCTTTTCCATGTCAGAGTTATCCAGTGTTTTACCATTTAGTATGTACTGGTGACTTGCATTATTCCTTCCCATATGCATAACCTTACATTTGTCAGTGTAAAACCTCATCTGCCACTTCTCTGCCCAAGCCTCCAGTCTATCCAGGTCCATCTGTGGCAGTGTAAAGATCTCTGTTTGCTGTCAGTGAATGGGCATGGAAGGTGAAAACCTGGATACTGTAGATCTACTACTTCTCATAGGAGAGAGCTGGATGGATATACAGTAATTGTATCCTTCGATCGATACATTGTAGCAAACTGTTAAATATTTCCATTCACTTTCAGGAAGCGGAGATACTATATTATAATACAGTGAGTATTTCTTCATTATATGCTGACTAAGCTCTTTAAATAAACCCTGAAAAACAGCGGGGATCCAATTTATTGGGCAGCAGATAAAACTTCCGGTCACTACTTCTGTGTACTGTGAGGGTGGTCACCTAGGTAGGGCAGGAAGTGGTTGCTAAGCAATGAAGATGATTAAATCCTGCATAATACATTAACCCTTTGATGTACATCTATGTCACATGAGCGTGGGGGGTGTAGCAGCCGGGATCGGAGATAACTTGCAGAATAACAGTAAAACCGCGATACACTGCAATATAGAATGAGGTCATATAAATACAGGTTCAGGTCCTCTACAGGGACCAAAAAGCAAAAACTGATTTAATAAAGTTTTAAAAAATATTTTAAAAATAAACATTGAAAAAAAATTTCATATAAAAAACAAACACAATCATTGCATCCAAACCTGTCCAAAATCTTACAATGTCCCATTATTAATGCTGTGCGGTGCATGCTGTGATAAAAAAAAAATTAAATTGCACAATGCCAGAGTTCCCTTTTTTATTTTTTTATTATTTTGGTCACCTCCCCAAAAAAAGGAATTAAAAATGATCAAAAAGTCATCTATATCCCAAAATGGTACCAATAAAACCTGGAGCTCATCCAACAACAAAAAAAACAAGCTCTCACACAGTTCCGCCAAAGGGAAAAATTAAAAAGTTTCGGTCGTCAGTTTGTGGCGAGAAAAAGCAATAAAAAAAAAAAAAGTTTTTAAAGGGAGTCTGTCAGCAGTTTTGACCATGTTATACTGCTGACAGCACCAGGTAGAGGCTGGGAGAGCAGGATAAAGATATGTTTTCTGGAGCTTTTATAATCAGGAGTAGTGTGAATATCATGTTTTATTTTGCCAGGTTCTGCTCCTGCAAGTGCCCAGGAGGCGGAGCTTCACCTTGAAGCGCTCTCTGCATTGTGCTGCTTCACTGCCCCTCCCCTCTGCTCTGACTATTGTAAGCCAAGGTGGCCAAAATCTACGGCCACAAGCAGCCAGGTGCCATCTGCTATGACCAGTCATGTATGGCATAAATCAGGCATGCTCAACCTGCAGCCCTCCAGCTGTTGTAAAACTACAACTCCCATCATGCCTGATTCATACAGAAAAAACTGGTGACAGAAACCCTTTAAAAGTAAGTGGTTGCCGAGAACTAACTTCACAATCATTGCAGACTGGGCCTGGAAAAGAGTCCCGGCCACCTGAGAAGAGTCCTGGTGATTCATGAGTTTCTTCTCTCCCTGCCCACCTGCTGATGACTGACAGTCTTCTATCTAGTTTTCTCCCTTTCTCTCTAGGAGACAACTTCCAATCATCAGAAGAGGGGCGAGGAGAGCAGGAGATTAGGAATAACCATGACTCTTCTCAGGTAGATTTGACTCTTTTCAAGGCCTGGGCTGTAATGATTATGATGCTGGTTCTCGGCAACCACTTATTATTAGTTCATGAGTGACACACCGCTGAAATCAGCATTTCTGTCACTATTTTATACTGCCCTCAGTGAGCTCAGCATAAAGTTGATGACAGGTTCCCTTTAAGGGATGATATGAGATGATATATGGGATGCTATGAAGTATATTATATGGACTAATATATCAGGAGATATATGGGATGATATATAGGATATTAAACTGTTGATATATGGAATAATATATAGGCTGGTATGAGTTGATATATGGGCTGATGTATAGGATATTAGATGGGGAGCTATATGGCGTATTATATAGGATCATATATGGGTAAATATGTGTAATGATACATAGGTTGATATATCGGATATTACTTAGGATGATATATGAGATGCTACATGGGGTAATGTGAGATGCTATATGGGATACTATAAAGTATATTATATAGACTAATATATAGGGTGATATACAGTATATTAAACAGGGTGATGCATGTAATAATGTATGGGCTGATATGAGAAAATGTATGGGCTGATATGAGATGATATATGGGATGATATGAGACGATATATGAGCTGATATGAGATGATGTATGGGCTGATATGAGACAATAGATGGTCTGATATGAAATTATATATGATACGATTTATGGGCTGATATGACACCATACATGGGCTGATATGACACCATACATGGTCTGATATGACACCATACATGGTCTGATATGACACCATACATGGGCTGATATGAGACGATATATGGGCGGATATGAGATGATATATGAGATGATATATGAGATGATATATGGGCTATGACATCATACATGGGCTGATATGAGACAGTATATGGTATAATATGAGACAATATACTGGCTGATATGAGACGATATATGGGCTGATATGAGACAGTATATGGTATAATATGAGACAATATACTGGCTGATATGATGATATATGAGATGATATATGGGCTGATATGACATCATACATGGGCTGATATGAGACGATATGTCGGCTGATATGAGACAGTATATGGTATAATATGAGACAATATACTGGCTGATATGAGACGATATATGGGCTGATATGAGACGATATATGGGCTGATATGAGATGATGTATGGGCTGATATGAAACAATTGATGGTCTGATATGAAATTATATATGATACGATTTATGGACTGATATGAGACGATATATGGACTGATATGACACCACACATGGGCTGATATGAGACAGTATATGGTATAATATGAGACAGTATATGGTGTAATATGAGACAATATACTGGCTGATATGAGACGATATACGGGCTGATATGAGACGATACATGGGCTGATAGACAGTATATGGGCTGATATGAGACGATATACTGGCTGATATGAGACGATATACGGGCTGATATCAGACGATATATGGGCCTATATGGGATTGTGACACCGCATCCAATATCTCAGCCAATGAATTAGCTCCTTATAGACTTCTTGTATTCTCCGCATCTTCCCTGTTGTGGAAATTTCCAGGAGATGTGGGTGGATTCCATGGGTTCCTATTCCTAAAACCTCATCAACTTTTCTGTTGTGCTCTTACGTCAGCGGGGGGGTTAGCGGCTCCGGGAGGAACTTTTACAAATATTTATTTCCAGCCTTCCTTTGTTTTCATTGCTTTCCAACTTTGAGCACCACCCACCACCCGAGCTGGGAATGGGAACCATTGGGCGCGCCACCAGTATCCCCCATTGCTTAGGTGACAACATCTCAGAATTTAGGGATCCCCTCCCTTTCCCCCCCCCCTGTGCTTTCGCTACAGGGACCCCTCAGTACATTAACCTTCTATCTAAAATATCCTCTCACTGGACGCTTGAGGTTTCATTTCGATGGGCGTCTGGGTAACCCCTTGTATTTTGCCCATACAAACCACATCTGTAACCAGGGGGTGCAGGTAGATGCTTCGGGGGCTCAGCTCAAGCTCCCCAAATCCTATTTCCTGTAATGGGCCCCCACCTTCCATATGCCATTTATAATGCTGGGCCCCATCAATCAACAAAAAGAAAGTTCTACCTCTGCACCCCTATAGATGCACCCCTGCATCCAGCAATATCAATCACTCATGAGTCCTACAAATTAGGTCAGGCTTTAGCGGCAGCCTATTGGCATTGTTGAAGAAGGTGGCAGCATCCTCTCTTTTATATGTAGGGGGTCCGGTTAGTCTGATGTGCAAGTAAGGAAAATAGGAGGCCCATATAGAGGAGTGCAGGGCCCGGATGGTAGGGGGGCCCATGATGTTTTTGTTGCACCCCATAGAATGAGCATAGTCCTATCCTCTGTATATAATTTCTAGCCATCAGTGCCCGTCCTTGGGACGAGCCCCCAAAAATCTGTCCTCCTGTAATCCTCTCCTCTTCTAAGAAATATTATTAATTTTTTTTAATACCTTGTAAAAAGCGGCATATTCAGGGTAACCTTATCATGTGGCAGAAGGTTACTGGCATAAACAGGCATGGCTGGAAACACGGGCCGCCCTCACTGACACCTCCGCACAGTTATCAAAGCAGGCTTTAATCCCCGAGACATATTACGGTAATCTCCTGACCAGGTCCTCATTACCATAAACCCTAACAAGGTGATAATTCCCATTTAGAAGCTATTCAGATGCTGGAGTCAGTAGAGCTGAATTAGTTCTGAAAGCCTAAGTGCACTGAAAGTCCATGTGCGACTGCAGCGATGGCCGTATCCTCCTATACGGAAGCTGAGATACACTGTGAGATACTCTCTTTAGGACTGCTGATGGACACCAGTGAATATATTTCTAGTACAAGATGATAGAATGAAATGGTCAGAATGGATTTTGATCCCTCAGATCCTCCGTTGGGTAGGAAAACATTGGGCGAACCCATTGATTTTGGTGATGTCGACCAGTCAGCTGAGGATGCATGTGTATGGGGAGGATGCACCCCAACTGTGGAGCAAGGGCCAGCTCATGTTAAGCCCAGCAGGAACAGCTGTCTACAGGATGACCCACCACCATCAGCTTTACTGTAAGAACACTGAAAACAGCCCCCATATATCAGCTTCTTAGGAATCAAAGTCCTGTACTGATCCTGAGTTACATCCTGTATTATACTCCAGAGCTGCACTCACTATTCTGCTGGTGCAGTCACTGTGTAAATACATTACTTATCCTGTACTGATACTGAGTTACATCCTGTATTATACTCCAGAGCTGCACTCACTATTCTGCTGGTGCAGTCACTGTGTACATACATTACTTATCCTGTACTGATACTGAGTTACATCCTGTATTATACTCCAGAGCTGCACTCACTATTCTGCTGGTGCAGTCACTGTGTACATACATTACATTACTTATCCTGTACTGATCCTGAGTTACATCCTGTATTATACTCCAGAGCTGCACTCACTATTCTGCTGGTGCAGTCACTGTGTACATACATTACATTACTTATCATGTACTGATCCTGAGTTACATCCTGTATTATACTCCAGAGCTGCACTCACTATTCTGCTGGTGCAGTCACTGTGTACATACATTACTTATCCTGTACTGATACTGAGTTACATCCTGTATTATACTCCAGAGCTGCACTCACTATTCTGCTGGTGGAGTCACTGTGTACATACATTACTTATCCTGTACTGATCCTGAGTTACATCCTGTATTATACTCCAGAGCTGCACTCACTATTCTGCTGGAGGAGTCACTGTGTACAAACATTACATTACTTATTCAGTACTGATCTTGAGTTACATCCTGTATTATACTCCAGAGCTGCGCTCACTATTCTGCTGGTGCAGTCACTGTGTACATACATTACTTATCCTGTACTGATCCTGAGTTACATCCTGTATTATACTCCAGAGCTGCACTCACTATTCTGCTGGTGGAGTCACTGTGTACATACATTTCATTACTTATCCTGTACTGATCCTGAGTTACATCCTGTATTATACTCCAGAGCTGCACTCACTATTCTGCTGGTGCAGACACTGTGTCATGAGGTTAATTTCAATTCCACCTAAATTTTCAGATTTGGAATGAAGTTTTAAAAAAAAGCAGTCATAGCAAGGCCTTTGGACCCCAATGTAAAATCGGTATCGGGACCCCCAGCTTACCATGCACACATGAGGGGCGTTTGGGACCCCCAAGGTACGAGTGCTTAGGCAGCTCCTGGCTGATTGACATCAGGGGTGCTTCCATGATGAAGCTAAGACTGTGAGAGGATCGTGTCCCCAGCACCAGATATGAGTTCAGGGAGCTCCTCATTAGATGTTATAGTCCCGTCAGTGTGACAGACCACTTTAAGTTTTAGACTCCTGATCACATTGAGAGATGCATGGGACACGCCCGCAGGCCCTCTGTAGCCGCTTTCCATGAGAATGGTGAGAACTTGAAGTTCCTGTACTTTTTGGCCGCATCCACAGGTTTATGAATCACGTGTAATTATTATTGTATGTATCTGAGAAAATTAGGTCATTACCTGCAGCGATTTCCTTCCGAGACGTCTTACATTTAACAAGCATGGGAACTGGTCTCTCTTTTCAAATTGCATTAATTAATCATTCGCACGGATAGTTACAGTATGCAAGTCTCCATATAGAGAAAATCTACATATACAGCTGAGTCCCTGTATGCACTGTGATGTAACGTATCCTGTACTGATCCTGAGTATTATGTTCCAGAGCAGCACTCCCTATTCTGCTGGTGCAGTCACTGTGTACATACATTACTTATCCTTTACTGATCCTGAGTTACATCCAGTATTATACTCCAGAGCTGCACTCACTATTCTGCTGGTGCAGTCACTGTGTACATACATTACATGACTTATCCTGTACTGATCCTGAGTTACATCCTGTATCATACTCCAGAGCTGCACTCAGTATTCTGCTGGTGGAGTCACTGTGTATACATTACATTACTTATCCTGTACTGATCCTGAGTTACATCCTGTATTATACTCCAGAGCTGCACTCACTATTCTGCTGGTGCAGTCATTGTGTACATACATTACTTATCCTGTACTGATCCTGAGTTACATCCTGTATTATACTCCAGAGCTGCACTCACTATTCTGCTGGTGCAGTCACTGTGTACATACATTACATTACTATCCTGTACTGATCCTGAGTTTACATCCTGTATTATACTCCAGAGCTGCACTCACTATTCTGCTGGTGCAGTCACTGTGTACATACATTACATTACTTATCCCTGTACTGATCCTGAGTTACATCCTGTATTATACTCCAGAGCTGCACTCACTATTCTGCTGGTGCAGTCACTGTGTACATACATTACATTACTTATCCTGTACTGATCCTGAGTTACATCCTGTATTATACTCCAGAGCTGCACTCACTATTCTGCTGGTGCAGTCACTGTGTACATACATTACATTATTATCCTGTACTTATCCTGAGTTACATCCTGTATTCATACTCCAGAGCTGCACTCACTATTCTGCTGGTGGAGTCACCGTGTACACACATTATTTACCCATTATTAGACCTGCAGTGTTCAAAGATTTTATTTTTATTGTGCAATTTTCAGACACATTTTATGACTGTTTTTTCGTCTTTTATGGTTTTTTTTGTACTTTCTTTTTATCCCCCTGCAGTATAATATGGTCATTGTATATTTGCTGTACAATGTGACGTGAGGCTGTGTAGGTTCAGTGTGTGATGTGTGCGGCAGGGTTACGTCTGATCGCTCCTTCTTGGCCATCAGATTAGATAGTGGACAATGGGTCCAAGCATTCGCCCTATTGATCAGGCTTCCTAATTGAGCTTCTGTTGACCCCATTCATGAGAAAGTTCCCTGATGGCCTGGAGCACCAGCCTCCCTATAGAGCGGGGTTTCTGTGACAATGGCTCGGTTTCAAGCACGGGAACAAGCTGTGTTTCATGGCACACAGAACAATAACACAAGTTGTGGATGGAAGAATTCTGGAGCCCGGAGATCCACACCAGAAGGTTCTCCTCAGCCAAACAATTCAAGAGTTTGTGAAGGTTTAGATTTCCTGATAACCCAAACTCCTAGTGAGCGCCAGGCCGCTGTATGGGGCATTGTGGGGAGGAAGAGAGGAGGCACAAAACACCATTGTCTCCCTCCAAAATGTCACTTACACTGCCGCCCCTGAAGCCGGGCCCAGTCCTCCTCCTTTATACTATACTGACATGGCCGCTTCTGTGCAGTGGTGGAGGAGGGAGACTGTGACAGGACTGGGGTTCACTGACCCCATTATTTAGGTCTGCCCTCCATCCATGGGATGGACCTATAGTTACACTGTACACAGGAGGCATCATCTATAAGATCTGATAGGTCCCCATAGACCCTAGTGGTAAGTGATGGCCCCAAAATCACCTCAAATGGGGATGTCCTATGCCGGACCAGAGAGATTCTTTACTATTCTGCTGGACCAAGGGTGTATCACTACATAAATAGCATTTTGACCTGGATAGGTCTTTATCAAGCTTGATAAAGACCTATCCAGGTCGAAACGTTGCTCTCTGTGTTTGGTGAATAAAATTTTGGAATTTATTCAAGGCATTGGAGTGCTACAGCATCTTTTTCCATATTTACAACTGGGGGCCCAACAGGCTGGAGCCCAACGCTGCAGGCACCGCCGCCGAACCGCCTAATTACATGGCAATACTCAGGAGTGCTGTCTCATCATCTCTTTACAGATCACTACATAAATAGGCAGCTTGCTTTCTTTCTTTTTTCTTTCTTCCCTCTCTCGCAACTCTCTCTTCTCTCTATTTCCCCTCTCTCTTTCTTTCCCCTCTTCTCTTTTCTCTTTCCCCCTCATATCTCCTTCCCTCTCTTTCTCTTCTTTCCCCTTCCTTTCCCTTCTCTTCCCTCTCTCTTATCCCCTCTCCGTCTTTCTCTCTCTCTCTTTCTCCCTCTCTATTCTTTCCCCCTCTATCTTTCCCTCTTTCCCCCTCTATCTTTCCTATTCCTCCCTCTCTTCTTCTATTTCTCCATCTCATCTTTCTCTCTCTTTTTCCCCCTCTATCTTTCTCTCTTTCCCTTTCTCTCTTTACCTCTCTTTTCCTCTCTCTTTTGCTCTTTCGCTTTCTCTTTCTTTTCCTCTCTCTCTCTCTCCCTCCCATTCTCGCTCTTTCCCCTTTGTCTCTTCCCCTTCTCTCTTTTTCTCTTTCCCCCTCTATCTTTCTCTTCTTCCCCTCTCTTTTCCTCTTTTGCTCTCTCTCTTTCCCCTTCTCTTTCTTTCCCTCTCTCTATCTCTCTCTCTTTCTCTCTCCCCCCTTCTCTCTTACCCCCTTTGTCTCTTTCCCCTCTCTTTTTCTCTTTCCCCCTCTATCGTTCTCTCTTTCCCTCTTTCTCTCTCTTTTCCTCTCTCTTTCGCTTCTCTTCTTTTCCTTTCTCTTTCTTTCTCCTCTCTCTCTCTCCCCTTCTCTGTCCCCCTTTATCTTTTTCCCCCTCTCTCCCTCTTTACCCCTCTCTCCCTCTCTTTCCTCCTCTCTTTCTCTCTCTCTTTCCCCCTCTCTCTTTCTCTCCTTCCCCCTCTTTCTCTCTCTCTTTCCCTCTCTCTTTGTCTCTCTCTATAACTCTTTCCCTCTCATATTTCTATTTTTAGCTCTCTCTCTCTCATATCTAAGGAAAACAAAAAACTAAAACCGCACCAGGTAAAAGAAAGAGGGTGTCATTTTCTCAAAAGGGTCATGGTTGCGGGTCCTGCAAACATAAAAATTAGAAAAAGGAATGCAGTACACCAAAAAGTTGTGAAAAAGGGGACCTACTTTATTCAATGTATTTAAATCTTTATTTTTATCTATCTATCTATCTATCTATCTATCTATCTATCTATCTCATATCTATCTATCTATCTATCTATCTATCTATCTATCTATCTATCTATCTATTTATCTCAGATCTTTCCATCTTTCTTTCTATTGAATTTAAATACTTTGACAAGTTAATTGTAATAAATAATAAGAATAATCCCCTAATATCCATAGATTATTCAGCGCCCACGTGTTTTTTGTTAAATGACCCTTACGATGACGCAGACCGGTAAATGACATGTTCTAGAGCCGGCGTCACCTCTATTCCGGGTCAGTCATGCGTGTCTTGGGTACATGGTGCTGCTGCCCTCAGACATATTTCCACTAATCTCTTGATTTCCAGGCTCCGTGAAGCCTTCGGCTGATGGTAATTTCCACGTAAGAGGCCGGAGCCTTGCGCTGCTGTAATGAACGCTTGTGACTGGTGCCCTGGAATGTAATTGCTGGGAGATTATCTAGTCTACCTTAAAGGTATCATTATAGTCTTACGTGTCTGTACGGGTCAGTTCACACTGACACGCAGGGCATCTCCTGCTTGCAAAGATTGCCATTAAAGGGGTTGGTCAGAATTTTAGAAAAACCATTGCCAATGTCTTCCAAAACAGTGCCAAACTCCTCTCCAGGAGCTCTTCCCTGGTGGACTGGGGTCAGCCATGGGTTGCCTGGTCATGGCCGGCCACATATGTTCCCTTCTTGATCTGTGCCGATCAGCTCATCACTGATCCGTCTTCAATTTTTAAAGGGGTTCTCCCATGACTGATGTAAAAAATTAAAATCAGACCTCAACCAGCCCTGTACCTCACATGGATCCAGAGTTCTCCTCATTCATTACTCCTATTTCTCTGCTGACTTTAGTCCAAGCTGGCAAGTTAGGGGGCGTGTCCTGTCTGCTGCAATTGTTGGCAGTTGAAGGATGGAACTGAGCATGTGCTTCCATCTAAGTGATCAGGACAGAGAAATTAGAAAAAGGACAAACAGCAGGTGGCGCTATACAGACAGATTTCAGTGAATAACTCACTGGCTGTACAAAATTGTTAATTATATGCAATTACAAAAGCATTCAGATTCAAGTGCTGCTTTGAAAACTGTAGAATATTTTTGTGGGAAAAACCCTTTAAATGGGTTGTCTTTGATGGAAGTTGAGTGCTGATAACCAGTATGCTCGATCCTAGGCTGCTATGGAAAACAGCTCGCTGGAGAGAAAAAAAAAAAAGTAAAATGGCTACTCTCTTCCAAAAACAGCGCCACACCTCCCAACAGGCTGTCTGCGGTATTGCAGCTGTATTCCATTCACTGCGCCGCAATACAAGACGCAACCTATAGACAGGTACGGCGCTGTTTCTTGAAGAAAGCAGCCATGTTTTATCACTCCAGTACAACCCGGCATCGGGGCAGCTCTAGTGCCTTCCTAAACGGAGCATTACTGAAGTGCGAGGGGAGCGCGGTCTCTTCCAGCAACTCATTTACATGGAATGCGAAGCACACAAACAAGCTGCCTGCTATTTACAAAAAATGATATTTATCTGGGTGAATGTGCCCATTGTGCCCGGCTCTGCCGCTCCGCTGGTCAATTAGCACAGCCTGCGCTCACAATAAGGTTACAGCAGCTCACAAACCAAGTTTATTTTACCTTCTGAGGGTTTTATGTTCTTCTGCAGAATATTACTGCAAAAAGTAAAGAGCCACTGATGTATGGAGTGACCCTTTAAATAGTGGAGAGTGTGGCACTGCTGTTGGGCAGAGTAGGGATCAAGGGGGTACATTAGGACCTGCGGGTGCAAGCAAACATGTTTGGATTATGTTAGGGGATGTTTTGTCCAGTCCATTTGTCATGGCATAGTTTGACTCTAGCAGTGCTGGATGTAGCAGAGTTGAATTTGTCTTCTGCTGCTTTGAGTTGCATTATGACAGCTGTGTGAGTCAAAATAATACAGTGCATTTCTCAGAATGTTATAATATCAGAATGACAATAACAGCTCTGCTACATCTTTTTAAAGATGTATCGCTACTGCCTAAGCTTGATATGACTGGTGTTTGACTTTGTGTTCTCTCTTCTTCCCCTTCAGTTGTGATCATGTGCGCGAGCAGTGATACCGTCCGGAACATCATGTTGGCTGCACATCGACAAGGACTGACCAAGGGGGACTATGTGTTCATCAACATTGAACTCTTTAACAGCTCATTATACGGTAAGTTTTTACGTGCTGAGGAGGGTCTCTGTTCTCGTCCAACCTTGTCCACATTAGACAGGTCACTTTCGACCTCATAATCAACATACTCTTCTCCTGCGGCAGTCATCATTTTCATACTCTCATTTGCTACAAAGTGTTTGACTCCCTCCCTCCATATATCATTGGACCTATCTCGTGTAGTCCTACCCTCATGTATATGGTCACATGACTGGATAAGTCACTGCCACAAAATCACCATTGTCCATTTTCATAATCTTTCTGTGCCCACAGACGTAACTTGAAGCTCCTGGGCCCCAATGCAAAATATGTTCCAGGGCGGTGGCTTATCATGTGCCATTTACATTATTAGTGTCTCCTTAAATGACAGAGGGTGCCTTGGACCAGAGCCTGATTGCAACCACTACCTCAGCACCCCCTTGTGGTGGCACAATGTTACTACATACAGCTTTGCTTTGTCCATACTAACTTGGTCATGTTTGGCAGGTCACTAGTGCTCACAGGATCAGCACACTCTTCCTCTGCTGCTGTAACCACTCCTCTGATTGGATGTATTGGATGTGTTCTGTCTTTACCTACTTTAAGACACTGACTCTGCCATAGGAAGTCATGCTATTTATAATACAGTAATAAGAGTGGACTGGTCACTGCCTCTCACAAGATCAGCACACTCTTCATCTGCTGCTGTAACCACTCCTCTGCTCTGATTGACTGTATACTGATCTGTCTTTACCTATGTACTTTATGACTCTGACATAGGAAGCCATGTTATCTATAATACAGTAACAAGAGTGGACAAGTCACTGCTTCTCACAAGATCAGCTCACTCCTCCTCTGCTGTAACCACTCCTCTGATTTGATTGGCTCTATAGTGATCTCTTTTTACTTACTTTATGACACTGTCCCTACCATAGGAAGCCATGTTATCTATAATACTTTAACAAGAGTGGACAAGTCACTGCTTCTCACAAGATCAGCTCACTCCTCCTCTGCTGTAACCACATCTCTGATTTGATTGGCTCTATATTGATTTCATTTTACTTACTTTGACACTGACCCTACAATAGGAAGCCTTGTTATCTATAATACTTTAACAAGAGTGGACAAGTCACTGCTTCTCACAAGATCAGCTCACTCCTCCTCTGCTGTAACCACTCCTCTGATTTGATTGGCTCTATATTGATTTCTTTTTACTTACTTTATGACACTGACCCTACAATAGGAAGCCATGTTATCTATAATGCTATAACAAGAGTGGAGAGGTAATTTCCTAACAAAAAAATCAGCACACTCTTCCTGTGCTGCTTTAACCAATTTTATCATCTAATAGACTGCATAGTGCTCTGACATTACCTATTTTATGACACCGACCCTGCTTTATTCATCCATGTTCTCAATATTACAGTCACATAAGTGGCGAGGTCACTGCCTCCCACAAGGTCAGCACATTCCTCACCTTCTGCTTTGCTTATGTTAATGTGTATGTTATGTAGCTGACTTTCTCTACTATTTACTCTTATAAAACCTACACAGTCTTTCATGACAACAGATAAATAAATCGATTGATGAGTGAAACCAGGTTACCATCTGCCGTGTGTGTGACGACCCTGGAAATCTGACTTATTACAGGTTTGTTTAGAATCCTGAAGGTGCAAAGTGTTCGAAATGCTTTCTGTGTCCTGGCATCAATGTGTCAACAAATCCAAGTCCTTGACAGAGCCAGATGCTGTTTGCTGCGAAGCCTGATGAAAAGTAAACTTAGCTTATGGCTTTTCAGGTGGAGCATTAATCTTGTAAATTGTCAGCTCAGGGCCCTCGCTTAGGAAAAAAGGGGATTTTCTTGCACACGACCGTTGTTCTGGTCTGCATCCGAGACGTATTTTCTGCAGCTTGTATGCTTACCCATTCACTTCAATGGGGCCGCAAAAAGAGGTGGACAGTACTCCGCGTGCTGTCCGCATCCGTTGCTCCGTTCCGTGGCCCCGCAAAAGAATAGAACATGTCCTATTCTTGTCCGTTTTCTATTATGGGTTGCCCGTTTCGTTACGCAAATTGCAGAACACACAAGGGTAGCATCCATGTTTTGCGGATCCGCAATTTGCGGACCATAAAACATGGCACGGTCGTGAAGGTGAAGTACGCTCCTTTAAAATCAGCTCCACATCTCATACTGTAGCTCTACTCTAGTGATACCACACACAACCTGTGAACAGGTGCGGCGCTTTTTTTTGGGGGGGGGGAAGAAAACAGACGGGATTTTCTAATTTTGGACAATGTCTTTCGGCTTAGAACTAAGGCTACTTTCACATTAGCGTTATTGCTGGATCCATCAGGGTTCAGCAAAAACGTTTCCGTTACTAATAATACAACCGTCTGCATCTGTTATGAACGGATCCGGTTGTATTATCTGTAACATAGCCAAGACGGATCTGTCATGAACTCCACTGAAAGTCAATGGAGGACGGATCCATTTTCTATTGTGTCAGAAAAAACGGATCCATCTTGCTCCGCATCTCAGGACGGAAAGTAAACCGCAGCATGCTGCTCTCCGGTATGAGAACGGAACAGAATACATTTTGGAGCCTCCGTTCTGTTCAGTTACATTTTATTCCCATTGACAATGAATGGGTTTTTCCTGTATTATGAATGGGGACAAAACTGAAGCGTTTTTCCTGTATTGAGCCCCTATGACAGATATCAATACCGGAAAATGTAAAAGCTAGTGTAAAAGTAGCCTAAGAGTTTGATACAATGTGACAGTCTAGTTAATTCTCTGTAAACTAAACGTTTACCTACATTGATACATTGTTGTATGCTCCTAAAATCTAAAAGACTGCATGGTGTTCTGTCCTTACCTATCTTATGACCCTGACACTGCCATAAGGGGTCATATTATTCATAGAACAGTGATAGGAGTGGACAGGTCACTGTTTCTGTCAAGATCAGCACACTCCTCCCCTGCTGCTGTGATCACTCCCATAATCTGATTGGCTGCATAGTGGCATGTTCTTATTTACTTCATAACACTTCCATAGGCAGGCTTATTATCTATAATTCAGTGGCAGGAGTGGACAGGTCACTGCTTCTCTCAAGATCAACACTCTCATCATCTGCTGCTGTAACCACTCCTATCACCTCATTAGATGCATGGTGTTCTGTCCTTTCCCACTTTATGACACTGCCATAGGGAGCTATGTTAAGAATGATACAGTAAGAGAAGTGGACAGGTCACTTCTTCCCTCAAGATCAACATTCTCATCCTCCGCTGCTGTAACCATTCTGATCATCTACCTGGCTACATGGCACTCTGTCCTTACCAACTTTATGACACTGTCATAAGGAGCCACGTTATAAATAATACAGTAAAGGCCCTTTTAGACGGGCCGATAAAGTCTCCCTGAACGAGCGCCGATCAGCGACATCGGCGCTCGTTCAGGGAGCCTTTACACGGCCCGATGAATCGAGCGCCGGGCCGCACGAGTGATCGCTGTATCGCTCGTGCGGCCTGGAAGCTCCATGCTGTCAGGCGCACATCGCCTGTTTACACAGGGCGATGTGCGCCCGACAGATCGGATCTTTTGGTTTTTACAAAAGATCCAATCAGCCGACGAACGAACGTTTTGCTTGTTCGTCGGCTGATTAGGGCCACTTTTACACGGGCCGATTATCGGCACTAGCGTTCCTAGGAACGAATTTTCGGCCGATAATCGGCCCGTGTAAAAGGACCTTAACAGAAGTGGACAGGTCACTGCTTGTCTCAAGGTCAACATACCTATCCTCCGCTGATGTAACCATTCCTATCATCTGACTGGCTACATAGTATTTTTTCCTTAGCTACTTTATGACACTGTCATATGGAGCCACATCATCAATAACACAGTAACAGAAGTGGCCAGGTAATTGCTTTTCTCAAGATCAACACTCTCATCCTCTGCTGCTGTAACTGTTCCTATCATCTGACTGGCTATATGGTACAGTATTCAGCCCTTACCTACTTTATGACACTTCTATAAGGAACCACGTTATCAATAATCCCGTGACAGGAGTGGACAGGTCACTGCTTCTATCAAGATCAGCACGCCCCTCCTCTGCTGCTGCAATCACTCCTATCATCTGATTGGCTGTATGTGAGTCTGCCATTTCCTATTTTATGACACTGACCATGCTATATGTAGCCATGTTCTCAAAAATACCGTCACATAAGTGGCAAGGTCACTGCCTCCCACAAGATCATCACATTCCCACCCTCCTGCTTTGCTGGTGGCAAGCAAATCTTGGATGAATTAAAATGCAACATATATTACAAAGTTGCAAATGTTTTCATTGTACAGTAGTTAAAAGCTTATTCCTATCATATCACCAACACGTTCTGCTCAGTGGGGGTTATAATACAGGACCCCAATGATCCAGAAAGTAAGGGGGCTCCTTGCACAGATGATGGCAGGCATGTGACTTACCCACCCAACTATCTCCCTAGCCATATTTTCTTGAAAACGTTCAGCGCATGCGCAGATACAGATCGGAGAAACTTCCGGGCCTTCACATGTGCAAAAGCAGATGCAGCCATCATGTTACGACCACCGAGTCCACTGTTTACATGCCGTTTCCATGGGCAGTAGTAGGCTCCAGATTGGGCGCTGTGCTAAGGAATGAGTGTTTTAGCATTCCCCATGCCGGTACACATCACTTTTAGAAATTTAATTAGAAAATGGACACTCCCTTTGAAAATCTCCCCATTGCTCCTATCCTGTGGGCAGTATAAAAAATAAAAACCATCCAAGAGTACAGGGAATGATGGACAACAAATATCTTCAAATTTTACCCATACTTTAGTCCTCCTCCGCCGATAATCTGGGCCAGGTGCAATGGCGATTCTGACAGGTGCACAGATCCTCTCATTCATGTAGAACGCCTTCCCCTCCCCCTCTCCCTGCATTATCAGAAGGAAATAACGATCACTAAGTAAATACATTCATTTCTATTTGTGTATTACGAGGAATTTCCCCATCACCTGTGCCGGACAGATCCGCATTCTGACATGCCGTAGGGGATGAGCTTACAATGGAGCACGCGCTTCATTTCCTTGTGCAATATTTTCTTTGGAATAAAAGCTTGTTGACTTTTGAAGGGTTTTAGGACTATAATAATCATCATCTCCTGCTCGCTGTATCTCTGCCACATACAAGCTCTGAGATGTACAGCCATAGTATGGCACCTATAGAAACCTATGGACCATATGTCTGATTTACGGCTGCAGCCATCGATTATTTCATTAATCCAACAATTAATCAAGTACTGTAAGAAGTAAAAACTAATTAAAAGAACGTTTTCTATATAAACTCATGATCCCCCCATGTCATCATCAGCCCCCCTGGACTCCAGACTGATACATTGTAACAAACTAGCACAGTTGTATCCAGTCTAGACAATGCTCTGTGAGCTAAACAGCCCGGACTCCAGACTGATACATTGTAACAAACTAGTACAGTTGTATCCAGTCTAGACAATGCTCTGTGAGCTAAACAGCCCTGACTCCAGACTGATACATTGTAACAAACTAGTACAGTTGTATCCAGTCTAGAAATGCTCTGTGAGCTAAACAGCCCGGACTTCAGACTGATACATTGTAACAAACTAGCAGAGTTGTATCCAGTCTAGACAATGCTCTGTGAGCTAAAGAGCCTGGACTCCAGACTGATACATTGTAACAAACTAGCACAGTTGTATCCAGTCTAGACAATGTTCTGTGAGCTAAACAGCCCGGACTCCAGACTGATACATTGTAACAAACTAGTACAGTTGTATCCAGTCTAGGACAATGCTCTGTGAGCTAAAAGCCTGGACTTCAGACTGATACATTGTAACAAACTAGCACAGTTGTATCCAGTCTAGACAATGTTCTGTGAGCTAAACAGCCCGGACTCCAGACTGATACATTGTAACAAACTAGTACAGTTGTATCCAGTCTAGACAATGCTCTGTGAGCTAAAGAGCCTGGACTTCAGACTGATACATTGTAACAAATTAGCACAGTTGTATCCAGTCTAGACAATGCTCTGTGAGCTAAAGAGCCTGGACTCCAGACTGATACATTGTAACAAACTAGCAGAGGTGTATCCAGTCTAGACAATGCTCTGTGAGCTAAAGAGCCTGGACTTCAGACTGATACATTGTAACAAACTAGCACAGTTGTATCCAGTCTAGACAATGCTCTGTGAGCTAAAGAGCCTGGACTTCAGACTGATACATTGTAACAAACTAGCAGAGGTGTATCCAGTCTAGACAATGATCTGTGAACTAAACAGCCAGGACTCCAGACTGATACATTGTAACAAACTAGTACAGTTGTATCCAGTCTAAACAATGCTGTGTGAGCTAAACAACCCAGACTCCAGACTGATACATTGTAACAAACTAGCAGAGGTGTATCCAGTCTAGACAATGATCTGTGAACTAAACAGCCCGGACTCCAGACTGATACATTGTAACAAACTAGTACAGTTGTATCCAGTCTAGACAATGCTCTGTGAGCTAAACAGCCCGGACTCCAGACTGATACATTGTAACAAACTAGCACAGTTGTATCCAGTCTAGACAATGCTCTGTGAGCTAAACAGCCCGGACTCCAGACTGATACATTGTAACAAACTAGTACAGTTGTATCCAGTGTAGACAATGCTCTGTGAGCTAAACAGCCCGGACTCCAGACTGATACATTGTAACAAACTAGCACAGTTGTATCCAGTCTAGACAATGCTCTGTGAGCTAAACAGCCTGGACTCCAGACTGATACATTGTAACAAACTAGCAGAGAAATTTGCGCAGCTACTGCTGATGTGTTTAGCTCACAGAACATTGTCTAGACTGGATACAACTGTGCTAGTTTGTTACAATGTATCAGTCTGGAGTCCGGGCTGTTTAGTTCACAGTGCATTGTCCAGACTGGATACAACTGTGCTAGTTTGTTACAATGTATCAGTCTGGAGTCCGGGCTGTTTAGTTCACAGAGCATTGTCCAGACTGGATACAACTGTGCTAGTTTGTTACAATGTATCAGTCTGGAGTCCGGGCTGTTTAGTTCACAGTGCATTGTCCAGACTGGATACAACTGTGCTAGTTTGTTACAATGTATCAGTCTGGAGTCCGGGCTGTTTAGCTCACAGAACATTGTCTAGACTGGATACAACTGTGCTAGTTTGTTACAATGTATCAGTCTGGAGTCCGGGCTGTTTAGTTCACAGTGCATTGTCCAGACTGGATACAACTGTGCTAGTTTGTTACAATGTATCAGTCTGAGTCCGGGCTGTTTAGTTCACAGAGCATTGTCCAGACTGGATACAACTGTGCTAGTTTGTTACAATGTATCAGTCTGGAGTCCGGGCTGTTTAGTTCACAGTGCATTGTCCAGACTGGATACAACTGTGCTAGTTTGTTACAATGTATCAGTCTGGAGTCCGGGCTGTTTAGTTCACAGAGCATTGTCCAGACTGGATACAACTCTGCTAGTTTGTTACAATGTATCAGTCTGGAGTCCAGGTTGTTTAGCTCACACAGCATTGTCTAGACTGGATACAACTGTACTAGTTTGTTACAATGTATCAGTCTGGAGTCCGGGCTGTTTAGCTCACAGAGCATTGTCTAGACTGGATACAACTGTACTAGTTTGTTACAATGTATCAGTCAAGGTTGTTTAGCTTAAAGAAACTTGGAAGGCTCCTTGGGCAGTATAGCAAACTATATGGTTCACGAGGGTCTGAACTTTCCATCCCTAACGCTCTTATTTCTCTAAATACAAGAAGATTATTGAAGGTGTGAATTTGACACATTGATCCCCTGTGCATATAGTCTCACTGGTGCTGAATCATTCTTCTCTATGGACTGGTGATGTCACAGTGTGGAGGGAATTTCGTGGTCAACCTTGGATTGGCCTTGGTGTCCAGAGAGTGTGAAAAACCATATGGAGAAGATGTCATTGATCTCTATGGGGAGCACAAGTGAATGCATGTCCATAGGACATCGTGGGTCTGTTCTGTCACAGCAGGGTTGCAGAAGAGACAGCAGTGACATCTTAAAGTGCAGTTCATCCCCAGTTAGTTTGACATCTGCTCTCCATTGAGGTCATTGACCTCATCAGCCTTCGTGTTTCTGGCCTAATGGTTGTCCACCCAGAGCACGGACAGCAAGCGAGCACGTAGACTAACTCTGCCTTCCCAGGTGGCAGATCTCCGCACTGCTACTTCTCCTTCCAAATAATAAAGCAAACAAAAGTGTTCCACATGTGACTGTTTAATCTGTTCTCCCAAAGGGAACATAGTAATTATGACAGTAAACACGGCTCTATAACCCATCCAAGTCCATAGAAGGGAGCAGTCATGGGACACATTACAGGGGGCAAAAATAATCCCAAGTGTTCCTGTTACCATAAAACCGTCAATGCCAAAATCCCTGGTATTCTTGTCACAAGGGAACGTTACTGTAAACATCCCTGGTGGTCTAGGAACAGGAGAGGTTAATGTATTTATTTATTATTGATGTCGTGTCAATAATATGTTAACATCCCTGGAGGTCGAGGGCAGAGGAGGTTCATGTCAACATCCATGGTGGTCTATGGGGGTAAGGGGTTAGGTTCAGCATCCTTGGTGCTGTAGGGTTGTATGAAGTAAATATCCATATCCCTGGTGGTCTTGGGTAGGGTTTTAATGTCCTAATCACTGCTGGTCTAGACCAATGGATGTCAATTAAATGTCAATAATGTGTCAACATCCTTGGAGGTCGAGGGCAGAGGAGGTTCATGTCAACATCCATGGTGGTCTAGAGGGGTAAGGGGTTAGGGTCAGCATCCTTGGTGCTGTAGGGTTGTAAGAAGTAAATATCCATATCCCTGGTGGTCTTGGGTAGGGTTTTTCATGTCCTCATCACTGCTGGTCTAGGCCAATGGATGAGCTAGTACAAGGATTTCTAGGCTGGTCAATGTTAGCATCATCGATGATCTAATTATGTTAATATCCACACCCCTGGTGGTCTAGGGCAATGATTGAGTTAATATAACGGTTCCTGAATTGGGGCATGTCAACATCATTGATGGTTAGGTCAAAATCCACATCCCTGGTGATCTAAGGCAGGGAATGGTTTACTAAAGACCCATGGGTTGGGGAATGTCAACATCATTGGTGGTTTATTGTATTATGTGTTCCTGGTGGTCTAGGGCAGGGTTTACTATCCATACCCCTGGAGACCCATATCAACGAATGAGTTAGTATAGGGATCCTTGAACTGGGGAATGTTAACATCATTGCTGGTTTAGTAAATTTGGTCAATATCCATATCCCTGGTGGTCTAGGGCAGGAAATGGTTTAATAAAGACCCATGGGTTGGGGAATGTCAACATCATTGGTGGTCTAATGTATTAGGTCAATATCCATATTCCTGGTGGTCTAGGGCAGGGTTTAATATCTACATCCCAGGTGGCCCACCTCAATGAATGAGTTAATATAAAGATTCATGAATTGGGGAATGTTAACATCATATATCGCTAGTAAATCTGGTCAATATCCATATCCCTGGTGGTCTAGGGCAAGGAATGGCTTAATATAAAGATCTAGGACTGTGATGGATAACTTCCGGCTCTCCAGCTGTGGTAAAACTACAACTCCCAAGATGTACACTTGCTTGGCTGTTCTCAGAACTCCATAGAAATGAAATGGAGCATGCTGGGAGTCGTAGTTTCACCACAGCTGGAGTGCCGGAGGTGAGCCATCACTGATCTGTGGGTTGTGGAACGTCAACATCTTTGGTGGTCTAGTATGTTGGGTTAATATCCATGCCCCTGGTGGTCTAGGGCAGGAAATGGTTTAATATAAAGATTTATGAGATGGGAAATGTCAACGTCATCTATGGTGGTCTAGTGTGTTAGGTTAATATCCACATCCATGGTGGTCTAGGGCAGCGGTTGATATACTCATCCCTGGTGGTCTAGGGTAGGGAATCTAAGAATCCCTGAGTTTGGGAATGACATGACCCATCGAGATTGGTAGCTACAGGTTATCAGGTAGCAACCAGACCTCCGATTATTCAGGTCTTCTACTCAGGTGGACATAGAGAAGAGGCAAAGAGGTTTAACAGGACTGGAGCCAGGTATTCCTCCATGGAACTGGGACAGAGGTATGAAAATCTATGAATTTTATGACTGCAAATCCTAGCAGTAGAAGACCCAATAGGTGTGATGACATATGTACACAACCCACTGATGCAAAAGCTGTCAGGATTTGGTCCCAGCTTGATAGTGGGATGTACTCGCTAATTGGAACAGTATTAGGCTTTGTAGGAACATGCGGTTCTCCTTGTGAAGACATTTCCAGGAGGAATAACAGAGGGACGGAACAATGCACAGTTGTAGAATTGTTAATTCTGGGGGAATGCATGTTAAATTCAACATGCCCGACCCTTTTGTCCCCCAACAGGATCTGTAGGGAGAGTGCTGCCAAAACCGTAAATTCATCCAACTTTACTCTTATGTCTATGGGTACCTTAAAGGGGTTGTCCAGGATATAAATATTAATAGCCTATCCGCAGGGGTCTGACACCCCACACAACCCACTCATCGCTAGGATATGCCCCCATTGTCTTATAGGTGTGGGTCCCACCGCTGGGACCCGCACCTATATTGAGAACGGAACCCCCGAAGTGAAGGAGGGCGCACTGCGCATGCGCTGCCGCCCTACATTAATTTCTATGGGGCCGGCGAAAATAGTTCGGCTATTTACGTCGGCTGCATAGAAATGAATGGGAGCGGTGGCCGCGCATGCGCCGTGCGCTCCCATTCATTTCTATGGGAGCAGCGGGGAGCTGCGCCTGGTGGTGGCCGGACCCCGGGAAAACCTGGGGTCCTCCAGGCGCAGCGCTCCCCCCTCTGATCTTGATATAGATATATGATATCCTAGCGATATGCCCCCATTGTCTAAGATGAGAATACCGCTTTAATATTGATTCTGGGGCACTTTGGGACGTCTGATACCACTACCGCTTGCAGGAAGCAATGTACAGGGACGTATTCACATAGAGATGGCAACAAACAACCTGGATTATAATGTTCATGGAAAGGACGGTGACTGGTGACAGACGAGGTGTCTTCGAGGAGCGGGACAGTCCTCCCCGGGAACATTCCTGCCGTTTTTATTTTCCCAACTCTCCTGGAACTTTAATACGTTGCAGACAATAGTCTATACTGTTATTTACTAACATCTCTATTTACTGCGGGGGCAATGGCCACGGTGACTGGCCGAGATGGTAAATATTTTTATATGTCCCCTAGGAGATGGCTCGTGGAGGCGAGGAGACAAGCACGACCTTGAGGCGAAGCAAGCGTACTCATCCCTGCAAACAGTCACCCTACTCAGGACAGTAAAACCCGAGTTTGAGAAGTTTTCCATCGAGGTGAAAAGTTCTGTTCAAAAGCTGGGCCTGACCGAAGACGATTACGTAAGTAGCTGATGACCGGCCTCGCGCGCTCGCTGTCTGTAAACAACCTCATAATTTAATCAAAGGTGGCAAAATTCTCTGTTCTGCTCCGCCGGCCGCAAGAGCTGCTCAAAGCTGCTCCTGAAAAAAAAAATTATTTAAAAATTTAAAAAAATCTAAATTTGAGATATAGTAGAGCTGAGTTTGTCATCTGTCACAACTCTTATTGATATCTTGACGCGCTCAACCTATTTTCAGTTCCTCGCCATGTTCAGGGTCTCTACTTGATGTAAAAAAAAATGGGAACCTTCTTGTTTTGCATTGACCCATGCAGAACTACCTCTAGCACACAAGGCCCGTGGGTCAAATCCGGCCCGCCAGGGATATGGGCGGCTGATAAGAAATAAGCCCCGTAATATGTGTGATTAGTGCCGCAGCAATGTGACTCCTATGAGTCATTTCCTCCATGTATATGTATATTCGCCAGTCCAGTCCCGGCCGCTCAGCAATCTGGGGGCAATATGGCAGCAGGCACTCTGGGCACAATACGGCAGCAGGCACTCTGGGGGGCAATATGGCAGCAGGCACTCTGGGGGGCAATATGGCAGCAGGCACTCTGAGGGACAATATGGCATCAGGCACTCTGGGCACAATACGGCAGCAGGCACTCTGGGGGGCAATATGGCAGCAGGCACTCTGGGGGCAATATGGCAGCAGGCACTCTGAGGGGCAATATGGCAGCAGGCTCTCTGGGCACAATATGGCAGCAGGCACTCTGGGGGGCAATATGGCAGCAGGCACTCTGAGGGGCAATATTGCAGCAGGCACTCTGGGGGGCAATATGGCAGCAGGCACTCTGGGGGTCAATATGGCAGCAGGCTCTCTGGGGGGCAATATGGCAGCAGGCTCTCTGGGGGGGCAATATGGCAGCAGGCTCTCTGGGGGCAATATGGCAGCAGGCTCTCTGGGCACAATATGGCAGCAGGCACTCTGGGGGGCAATATGGCAGCAGGCACTCTGAGGGGCAATATGGCAGCAGGCTCTCTGGGCACAATATGGCAGCAGGCACTCTGGGGGGCAATATGGCAGCAGGCACTCTGGGGGTCAATATGGCAGCAGGCTCTCTGGGGGCAATATGGCAGCAGGCTCTCTGGGGGGCAATATGGCAGCAGGCTCTCTGGGCACAATATGGCAGCAGGCACTCTGGGGGCAATATGGCAGCAGGCACCCCGGGGGGGCAATATGGCAGCAGGCACTCTGGGGGGCAATATGGCAGCAGGCACTCTGAGGGCAATATGGCAGCAGGCTCTCTGGGGGGCAATATGGCAGCAGGCACCCCGGGGGGGCAATATGGCAGCAGGCACTCTGGGGGGCAATATGGCAGCAGGCACTCTGGGCACAATATGGCAGCAGGCTCTCTGAGGGGCAATATGGCAGCAGGCTCTCTGGGCACAATACGGCAGCAGGCTCTCTGGGGGCAATATGGCAGCAGGCTCTCTGGGGGCAATATGGCAGCAGGCACTCTGAGGGGCAATATGGCAGCAGGCTCTCTGGGGGGCAATATGGCAGCAGGCACTCTGGGGGCAATATGGCAGCAGGCACCCCGGGGGGGCAATATGGCAGCAGGCTCTCTGAGGGGCAATATGGCAGCAGGCACTCTGGGCACAATACGGCAGCAGGCTCTCTGGGGCAATATGGCAGCAGGCTCTCTGGGGGCAATATGGCAGCAGGCTCTCTGGGCACAATATGGCAGCAGGCTCTCTGGGCACAATACGGCAGCAGGCTCTCTGGGCACAATATGGCAGCAGGCTCTCTGGGCACAATATGGCAGCAGGCTCTATTTAGTTAGTTATTTATTTATTTATTTCAGCCGTTTCAAAAACATTCTATGAACAGTCTGGACTTCAGGCTGATACTACTTACCTGCACTGATACATTGTAGCAAACTCTCAGGGGAGGAGGGATAATTGTGCTTTGTTTAGCTCTTAAAGAATCCTATGGGAGAGTGCTGTGGGCATGCTCTGTGACCTTTGGAGAGGTCGTTGTGCAGGGAGGAGGAGGAGGTGAGCTGTGAACATCACCTATCGTGAACGGTGAATTCTGTGTAATCTGTATAGAAGGTGTTACCTGTCATTATAATTCTACCTGCAATAATAATGAGATGTCTGCTGTGAAGTGATCTCTACGGAACTGGAAGTGTCAGCCTATTATAATGCTCAGTGTAAGATTTCAGGATTTAAAAAAAAAAATATCTGGATAATGACATGGAAAATTAGAAAAAAAAAACCATGTTCAATATAAAAAATGTGATATAAGCAATAGCTAATTTTCTAATCATGCATGAGCTCTTAGCTTTTAACCCCTTCCGGACATTTGCTATACATGTACGGCGGATGTTGGATTTTTAAACATGGCGGCTACTAAGGGTGACTTTTAGGACTTTGAGGTATAGAATCGAAGTTTGACTTGGCATATCTGGGGTAAAGATTCAGTTTGCTGCCCTATCCCTGTATCTAAATTCCCCGAAAAGGCAGAATAGATTACCAGCCCACCCGTGGTAGACATCCCATCTTGCCCTCCTATGTCCCTGCTGCAGATCTAAATTGGCCAAGAAATTCCATTTGGGTACAAATAAATTCTACCGGAATCCAAAGTACTTTAAATGCCTGGAAAGGTTTGTCTGTCTCTCTGTCTGTGTGTCTCTCTCTGTCTCTCTCTCTCTCTCTTACTCTCTCATAACCTTGGAAATATTCTCCCGAAACATAATTTTTTGAAAAATCTGGGTCACATTTTGATTCTAATGAATGAATTTGCTCATCTCTAATTGAGTATGATCCTTTGCCTCCTTTCCCTGTGTTCCTAAGACGTGGCTTCGTGGTTTTAGCTTTTTCTCACTAGATTCTCAAGGTTTTTTTTTTTAATTTTTTTTATTATTTTGAGAATTAAAGGACATTCAGATAAAAGATGTTCATGGAAATCCTCCGGGCCGCCTGGGTCTCCTGATAACAGGGACTATCATGAACCATTGTAGGGCCTCAAAATAGACAGCTTGTCCCTGACTTTTCTGTGGAAAGAATGCTATCTGCTGTAGCATATTGTTGCGCGGACAAGACAAACACGGGCCGGAATCCAGCGTAATCTAGTTTCAAAGAAAAATATTTGCTCCATTGAAAAACCATCAAAAATGCAAGTGGTTTGACTTTGCACAGAGTTTATTAGGAGAAATTTGCCTTTCCCATCAGAAAGTAAGCAGCACGGTAAGAAACCTATTTAGATTCCTCTCAAAACTCATAAATATCTGACGACTTCTTCCCAAAGAAGTCTAAAAAACTGACATTTTATGAGGGAATGGACTGTGACAACACTGCTGACCCTCACCTGGGAGGTCCATGATGGCTTTCCTGTTGACTCTCTGTATATCCCTGAAGATCCTTTGCTTATCTCTACAATCATGTCCGTGTAAACACGACCTTCACTCCACAGCCCTCATTAGCATGAGAACGCAATAAAACATTAATTATAATTTCCCTGTATTTGTAAATCCGGCTCTGATTCAGAATTTATATCCAGTTATATAAATGTTTACCGCCTAAACCCTCTGCATACAAATATCTAATTGGAACTGTGTAATACACAGATCTGCTTCGGTTGCTTAGCAACCGCTTGACTGCCCGTGTAGGTGACCACTGTTTGAGCCCATGCAGTAGTGCAAGGAAGACTTTTCTTTAAACTCCTCCCACACTGGAAATGGAAGGCGGTTGTACAATAAATTATGCTGATAGTTTTAGGATCCAAACAAAGGGATAGTTAAAAAAAAAAATTGGGACTATGACATCTAACCCATGGGACCCATGCCGGTCAGCACAATGAAGGGGCTCCCATGAGCTCCACAACTCCTTCATTGTGCTGATTGGTTGGAGGGTTCCTAAAGCCTGATCCCCAACAACCAAATATTGATGGATGTCATAGTCTAGGAAAATTTTTGAAAGGAAGATCTTCTCCCTGAAACGTGAGTCTTTTTCATGTTTTTCATTGTTGGATCCATGCTGGAATTTTTTAAATTAAAACAAGGTTGGATTACACTGGAAATGGAGGGAAGTGGTCATTGGGTCAGTCCATAGCTTGAATCTTCCTCAGGAGATGACCGTTGAACAAAGGCATAGCTTGATTTTCCTGGACTGGTTATTAGGCAGAAGTAAAGCTTGAATTTCTTGGAGGAAACTGGTCATTGGGCAGAGGCAGAGCTTGAATCTCCTGAAGGAGTGTGGTTATTGGGCAGAGGTAGAGGTTGAATCTTCGTCAGGAGACTGGCCATTAGACAGAGGTAGAACTTGAATCTCCTGAAGGAGAGTGTTCTATGGAGAGAAGTAGAACTTGAATCTCTTGGAGGAAACTGTTCATTGGACAGAGGCAGAGTTCAAATCTCCTGAAGGAGTGTGGTTATTGGGCAGAGGCAGAGCATGAATCTCCTGGAGGAGAATGGTCTTTGGGCAGAAGCAGGTTGTGAATCTCCTGAAAGAGACTGGTTATTGCGCAGAGGTAGATCTTGAATCTCCTTCAGGAAACTGGTCATTAGACAGAGGCAGAACTTGAATCTCTTGGCGGAAACTGGTCATCGGGCAGAGGCAGAGGTTGAAACTTCAGGAGTAGTCATTGGACAAAGGTATAGCTTGAATCTTCTGGAGGAGACTGGCCATTGGATGGAGGCAGAACATGAATCCCCTAAAGGAGACTGGTTATAGGACAGAGGCAGAGCTTGAATCTCTTAGAGGAGACTGGTTATTGGGCAGAAGCAGAGCTTGAATCTCTTAGAGGAGACTGGCCATTGGGCAAAGGTAGAGGTTGAAACGTCAGGAGTAGTCATTGGACAAAGGTATAGCTTGTATCTTCTGGAGGAGACTGGTTATTGGACAAAGGCAGAACATAAATCCCCTGAAGGAGACTGGTTATTGGGCAGAGGCAGAACTTGAATCTCTTAGAGGAGACTGGTCATTGGGCATAGGTAGAGGTTGAAACTTCAGGAGTAGTCATTGGACAAAGGCATAGCTTGAATCTTCTGGAGGAGACTGGCCATTGGACGGACGCAGAACATGAATCCCCTGAAGGAGAATGGTTATTGGACAGAGGCAGAGCTTGAATCTCCTAGAGGAGACTGGTTATTGGTAGTGATGAGCGAGCATGCTTGGCCAAACTCGCTGTTCTGCCGAGCATGCCGGCGTTCGGGTCCACTTGGTGTTCGGCCGAACACCGAGTGTACTCGAGCGCCATGCCCAAGTCCCCTCCCTGCACCAAGACGGATCCGTCATGACCCCCAATGCAATGTTCGGTGTAACACAATAGAAATAGATCCGTCCTCCATTGACTTTCAATGGAGTTCATGACGGTCACCTTACCTTTCCCAGCAGCTCCCTCCTCCCTCCAGCAGGTGGAGCTGTGGTGAAACTTACCACTGTGCGTGCCATTTTCCTGCTGGGATAGTTTGGGAGCTGCTGGGAAAGGTAAGTTTAACCTCAGTGTCTCTGTCATGTTTTTTTTTTTGGGACCCTTGTGAACCAGACACTCTCCCCTCTTCCGAGCAGGGGGTGCCTGGTTTAGTCCCATTGACTTTAATTATGCTCGGGTGCTCGGCCGAGCACTCGAGCACCCCAGAATGCTCGGTCAGAGCACCCAAGAACACGAGCACCTAGGTGCTCGATCAACATTAGTTATTGGGCAGAGGCAGAGCTTGAATCTCTTAGAGGAGACTGGCCATTGGGCAGAGGTAGAGGTTGAAACTTCAGGAGTAGTCATTGGACAAAGGTATAGCTTGTATCTTCTGGAGGAGACTGGCCATTGGACGGAGGCAGAACATAAATCCCCTGGAGGAGACTGGTTATTGGGCAGAGACAGAGCTTGAAACTCCTGAAGGAGACTAGTCATTGGCCATAGGCAGAGCTTGAATGTCCAATAGGAGACTAGTCATTGGGCAGGGGTAGATCTGCATCAGATACACTAATGCACCTGATAACTATACGTAGCTCAGAACACTACAGGCCCATACATGATATCTTCCATCAAGTGTCAGCACCATGGACAGTGACTATAATATAGTGGTTTATCCCTGCACCAACCTGCCCGAAATGCTGAAATCTACAGTACATGGGCTTTGAGGAAAAATGTGCCCAGCAAAGATGCCTTCTCACAATCTGCGAAAAATTTGGTTATCATGTACACACAAACCAGGTGATCATGGTGGTCATACATTCAAGCAGCAGATGTGCTGCTAGGATGACCACTAAATCCCAGTCACCATTAGGATGCTTATTTATTAGAAATATTTCTGCTCTGGTTCTCCCCACATCGGTCTTGAGTTCAATTTATTAAAGGGATGTTCCAGTTGTAGCAAGTGGCAACAAATCTCCATGATTCAATGTGGTTCTGACCACTATGACTCTTCATTGATTTCTACCACCTCCACCAAAGATGTCTGGGTACTGTGCCGATACTGCAGATCTCTGAGTTGCAGTCCTTTGAGCAGTGCCTGGACGTTAATGGCAATGTAGAAAGAGTGCCTAAGAGACTTTGTTCTCATGATTGGTGGGAGTTCTTGCAGTTGGGCACCCAATGTTCTGCATGTCCTATCCAAAAGATGTGAAACTTCAACTCCCAGCATGCTCCATGCACTAGAATGGGAGTTCTGAGTACAGCTAGACAAGTGTGGAGGCTGGGAAATGTTGTTTCACAACAGCTGAAGTGACAGAGGTTGCTGACCCCTATTATAGTTGGAACATCCCTTTAAGCATGGCTGACATTGTCAGTGACAAGGTCTGGTCAGAACAGGTCAACTTAAGAACTCCCGGAAAAATTTTTATTCTCTGACCTGTTAGAAAGGTGCATGATATAATCTGTAGTGAATGCAATCTTCTTATCAGTGACTGTTTCTGTGAGTAAAATCCTCTCTTCTTATTGTAGCTGGGTCATGTGACCAACTCCCTGACCTCCAGCTGACCCAGGACAGAAAGCCAGTAACTGCTCTATTCATTCCTATGGGAGCCTCACTTTCAGTCTCATAGGAATACATAGAGAATTAGACTTCCTGTCCACACATAAGTCTATGTGTGAGTTGGTGAGTCTAATTGCTGGTCACATGACACAGGTAAGAAACCTCAGGATGATATAAGTCAAAAATTCAGACACTGGTAAGAAAATGACATTTACTACAGATTATATCATGTACATTTCTAGCAGGACATGGAATACATTTTTTTGTCGGGAGTTCTTCTTTAAGTTTAGTCTTCAGTTTCTATGGAGGCTATCAGGGATCTCAGGACATGTCCCTCTGGTCTGCTGCTGGCTGGTGCCACTATGCCTTGGCCAGGCTGTAGAGATACAGGACTAGGGTAGTAAAGTGAACCTCTGCCTCGGGTGAAGGAAACCCCGACTATGACCCTGCAGTGAGTATCATCTTTATACATGATATTTCAGCTTTGGTATCCACGTACCTCTGATGCCACCAGGTGTAAGGTAGCCATCCTGTAAGTCAGTGCTCAACCTTTGAGACATAACCTAGGATTATAGCTAAGCCAGTACCTCATCTGCAGAGAGCTGTTTCTGGCTGATTGCCCTCGTCAGGGCAGAGCAGAGATAGCTGGCCCACAAACCTTTGTAGAAGTTCTGAGGGGCTACTACTTCTCCCTGTGGAGAGCGCCTGGTAGACATAAGGAATCTTATAGACCATGCAGCACTCCTCTGGGGAAAAAGGTATGCAAATTATCTCTCTTTCCAAAAAGAAAAGAAAGCTAAGCCTCTGATGCCACCAGATGTAAGGTTGCTATCCTAGAAGTCAGTGTTTCACCTAGAATTGTAGCCAGGCCAGTACTTCATCTGCAGACGCAGTTTTGGGGTGAATGCCCGCTATCAGGAAAGAGAGCTAATTTACATCACTTTTTACTAAAGGATCATTACATGACTGAAAAGACTCCTTACCCCTATCAGGAACTCTCTACGAGGGGAAGTAGTACCCCCTGGATAATGAAATGTGTCTATTGTATGCTAAAAACAGGACTGTCGAAGAGGATACAGGGACCGGGGGCACAAAAAGGCGTGTCCTCCAAATGAGAGAAAGACACATTTATGGTTAGGGTTTCTCCAGTTTCTTCTCCTCTTAGTGGTCACCACCTGATCATACATATATATGCTATAAATGTCTTTTCCTGGAATACCCCTTTAAGAAACAGCCAGTGTCCCCATTGTAGCAGCCAGAGTGCACCACAAGAAAGTCCCCTTAAGTTCCAGCCACTGTCTCCAGCTTGATTTCGGTCACAATTCTCTCATCCTTGCCCGTAACAGTGGCATGCTCATCTCCGAAGCCCAGAGGTGCCACTTGGCAGTCCAAATCTGCACTGCCCCGGCCTATATTCCCTTGGAGGGTCAGCTACACCACTGTGAAGGTTTATTCATCCCTGGTGCATTGAAAAGGATGATAAGTGTAAAGTCGCTTCCTTGATCAGTATAGGAAAGGCTTCTTTACAGTAAGAGCAGTCAGACTCCCACGAGATGTAATGATGCAAAAATAATGACAGCGCCTACCAGTGACATTGTGCATTATTACACTCCTGTATATTATAATGTCTAGTGTCAAGGTATTTTGCCTCCAGATCCAAGACCGCGCCCAAACCGCCAAAAATACTCTAAAGCCATGTACCTGGTGACTCCCTATCTAGCTTCACAGCTCGTTCATATTAGGAAAAGGATAAAGCAATGAATAAAATACATTAATCATAACTGAACTATAAAATAGGTGTCTGCACATAGTGATGGGACATGCATGTGGCACTTCTGGGGTTGTCTAGACTAATGACATCATCACGTCCTGCTCCATGATGTCACTCAGTGTGTAACATTCAGCCTCTGTCTTGAGTGAGGAGGACAGGGAGCTGTAGGAGCCAAATTGCTGTTGTGTCTAACCGCCAACTGTGCTATAGAATTTCATTGGTATGTCCAGTATATATCTCTATATATCCATACATCATTGAATAAGCGCCTGTCAGCAGGGTCAATCCTATTAAACCAGGCATACCGCCTGGTAGGGTTGGTCCTGCTGATCAAAATGATACTAGTCTTGTGAAAATCGGTTGCTGCATTCCTGAGAAAAAAGACCTTCATCCTCTATGCAAATGAAAGCTTCAGTGCACTGAGGGGTGTGGCCAGCACTGGAAAGCCGAGGTGCACTAAAAGACTAAGCCCTACTCCTTGGTGTACGGAAAACCTTATCCGCGTAAAGAATAAAAGTATTTTTTCTCGGGAACACTGCAAATGATTTTTACACAGCAGACTTCATTTTAATTGTCAGGATCAACCCTACCAGGAAATGTGTCTGGTATAATAGGATCAACTCTACTGATAGGTGATTTTTAAAGGAGTTGTCCCACAAAAAATATTCTATAGTTTGCAAACCAGCACCTAAATCTGAATACTTTTGTAATTGCATGTAATTAAAAATGTATTATAGCCATTGAGTTAATCAATAACATTTATCTGTATAGCGCCACCTGCTGTTTGTTTTGTTTCTTATTTCTTTGTCCTGCTCACTGAGAAGGCCGCACATGCTCAGTTTCATCCTTCAACTTCCTCCTGAGCTGTGATAGGTAGAGCTGAGACACGCCCCCTGAGCTGTGATAGGGAGAGCATGGACACGCCCCCTGAGCTGTGATAGGTAGAGCTGAGACACGCCCCCTGAGCTGTGATAGGGAGAGCATGGACACGACCCCTGAGCTGTAGCAGAAAAGACACTCCCCTGAGCTGCCAGCTTGATTAAAATCTAGCAGAGCAATGAATGAGGAGATCTCTGGATCCATGTGAGGTACAGGGCCGGTTCTAGCTTTGTTAGAAAGAGATTTTCATGTACTATATGAGGTATAATTTTACTTTATTACATTAGTCACGGGATAACCCCTTTAAGCGTTTGATTTGATGCAGTCATTGCGTTGGATTACTGCACTCCGTTTTGCTCAGGTCGTGTTTAGATTCAGCAGAGCTCTGTTTTCATTGGCAAAAAACTGGCCATGATATCACACAGTATATTGCGGCTTTACATAGGACTGCAGCTAAGCATGTTGACTTTTGACCTATCACAATACACCGACCATGCAGTGAGCGTTTCAGCTCTGCTACCTCTACGCTCAGCCTCATGATAAAAGGGGTTGCAGACGATTCCACATGGAGTTGTCCTCAAAAGTCCTTTTCTCATAGGAATATCGTGAACATAAGAGGCGTATTCCCAGGCCTGAAATGTTGCATCAGGCGGCACAAGCAACACGACGTTGAGCTTTGGCCTCCAAACAGCATTCCTTTATGTGAAAATAATTCCAGATAGCGTGCTAAATCTCCCAGTGTTTCACCAGTAAACTCCAGTTTCTATAAAATAATTCCCAACACTTCCTTCATAGAGATTTTCTTCAGCACAGATTGAACTCGGGTTTCGCGCTCGTTAATGCCACCTCTGTTCTTGGCATGACGAGAATTCCTTAAATGCTGTTTTCGTTCTCTCGATCGGCATTCTGAAATGGAATGGTTTTTCTGTCCTGGATATTTGGCTGTTTTGTATCATGAAGGCCACCCGTGCTATGAAGTCCCCGATTAACCCTTTACCACATGGAGGCGACATTTTGCAAGTGTGAATCCACTGGAACATCCACAGCAGTAATCTGAGTGTCATCCTTTGATTTCTGCTATGGATGTGCCACCTGATCCACTAGGAGATTAGCCCAATTATAATCCAATAGCGTTTACCCGCGGCTCGTCAATTAATGAATTAATACCACAGTTGTTATTCCGCTGCATGTGAATGGAGTTTGAGATTCTCAGTTCTCTAGCTTCAGGTTGTCAGCAGGTTTGACGAGCAGCAGGAGCAATCCTCACCTAAATCCTTCTCCTTCAGCTTAGCCTGAAATGCAAGGTCATGGAGCAATGAAAGGGTTAAAGGGCAGCTTTGGGCAACTCCCCCTACAAGAGGCTGATCACGAGGTGTCCTTCTGCTGGGACCCCCAGCAATTAGCTGTGATCTGTGCAGAAATCTGGCAACACGTGTAATATTTCCCTGCAGTGCCCCCGCAGGTGACATGAAGCATTACACAATTCTCATTTACATCAATGGACTGTCAGTGTAATGTATAGATGTGCCGGGTCTGCCAGAGGGGGATGGGGGGGGGGTTCTTTTTCTGAAATTTACTCCATTTGAAAGGTGAAATGATAGAGCAAAGGGTTTAGATTCTATTTCCATTCCCTACCAAGAGCTCTGCTTGTGGTCACTGAATGTAAACACTCTAGTTTCCATTCGGAGGCAGTAAACCTGTCCATAACTAGTCCTGTTCTCAGCTGAGAAGTGGATACAATTGTATCCAGCCTAGACAATACTTTATGAGCTAAACAGTCCGGACTCCAGACTGATACATTGTAACAAACTAGTACAGTTTTATCCAGTCTAGACAATGCTCTGTGAGCTAAACAGCCCAGACTCCAGACTGATACATTGTAACAAACTAGCACAGTTGTATCCAGTCTAGACAATGCTCTGTGATCTAAACAGCCTGGACTCCAGACTGATACATTGTAACAAACTAATACCGTTGTATCCAGTCTAGACAATGCTCTGTGAGCTAAACAGCCCAGACTCCAGACTGATACATTGTAACAAACTAGCACAGTTGTATCCAGTCTAGACAATGCTCTGTGAGCTAAACAGCCCGGACTCCAGACTGATACATTGTAACAAACTAGTACAGTTGTATCCAGTCTAGACAATGCTCTGTGAGCTAAACAGCCCAGACTCCAGACTGATACATTGTAACAAACTAGCACAGTTGTATCCAGTCTAGACAATGCTCTGTGAGCTAAACAGCCCGGACTCCAGACTGGTACATTGTAACAAACTAGTACAGTTGTATCCAGACTAGACAATGTTCTGTGAGCTAAACAGCCCGGACTCCAGACTGATACATTGTAACAAACTAGCACAGTTGTATCCAGTCTAGACAATGCTCTGTGAGCTAAACAGCCCGGACTCCAGACTGATACATTGTAACAAACTAGTACAGTTGTACCCAGTATAGACAATGCTCTGTGAGCTAAACAGCCCGGACTCCAGACTGATACATTGTAACAAACTAGTACAGTTGTACCCAGTCTAGACAATGCTCTGTGAGCTAAACAGCCCGGACTCCAGACTGATACATTGTAAGAAACTAGCACAGTTGTATCCAGTCTAGACAATGTTCTGTGAGCTAAACAGCCCAGACTCCAGACTGATACATTGTAACAAACCAGCAGAGAGTTTTTTGTTGATTGACAAATTCAACTCTACTACATCTATATCGAATGATATTAGCAGTTCTCCAACTGCACATTTATAAATGGCCCTTTAAAGCTCGTCATGAGGTCTCATTTTAATATTAATGAGCGATTACCTCATTTCAAGCCCTCGATATGCTAATTAATCCAATTCCTTTACAGCTTGATTGCCTCTCACTTAGACAGACCCACCCCATAGACCAAAGTTGATTTAACGTGTTTTCATTCGGCACGTCCAACCCCATTAAATCCCGCTCTGTGTCATCCCAGCGAGTTCCATTCCTCGGATAGCATGCCTGAAATGCAGGATACCGGGAATGAATTAAAACGGCCACCAGGGATCGCCAGAGAAACCACAAAAACCAAACGAAATGAAAAAGCATAATAACGCCTTCATCTTTCGGAATTTCTGACAAGGAAAAAAAAAAAAGTTTATTCTTGCAAGAAGGTGGACGCGTCGTCATGTGTACGCAGCACCGCGCGCTGGACAGGGGAAAGCCAGAAAGCTAGTGAAACAAAGTAATTAGGCGAAGCGAAAAGTAGCGTAAAAGTTTATTATGTGAGGTTAGCAAAGCCGACCACATGACATACGAGCCAGTTTGTCTTAGGTTTAGCGGTGGGCGATACACTTCCAGTCACTGCTTGCTTGCTCATTGGCTTCTGTGTAAATGGAGAAAGAAGGTGAAGGTTCTTAAAGGGACACTTAAGGCATAACAAAAATCGTACAACTTTTTCATTTTCTCCTCCTCCCCGGTTCTTCTTTGTTTCAAATCCCAATTAAAAGGGTGATAATCAAAAAAACGGCTTGTTTACAAGAGTCCTAGAAAGCATCCATTTTGACCTTCCTCATATTAATTGGCTGTTGATATGGAGGTGGGGCTTAGACTACTTACACCCACCCCCCCCAGTTTTAACTATACCCCCAATATATCTGCCTAATACTTAGAGGAGTAACTTAAATGTGATGTGCCTCGAAAAATATTCTACATTTTTCAAACCGGCACCTGGGTCTGAATATTTTTGTAATTGTATGTATCTAAGTATTTAGTACAGCCAGTGAGTTATTCAATAAAATGTATCTGTATAGCGCCACCTGCTGTTTTTTCTTTTCCTTATTTCTTGTCCATCTCACTGAGCCGGTCGCACATGCTCAGTTTGAATCTCCAACTGTCACTGTTGATTGGCCGTTCCGTGCATTGGGGACCGCAATTTGCAGATCCCCAATGCACGGGCAACATCCGCGCAGATTCCACAGACGGATCCAGACCCATGCAACTTGAATGGGTCCGTGGTCAGACCGCACCGCACAGACAGACAGAACACAGACAGCCTCCGTTCCGCACCGACCTTTTGGATTGTGGACTCATTTAAGTGATGCGGGGTGCACACGGCCAGCGCTGTTTGCGGGTCGCAATACGGGCACGGCTGGGCAACAGCCGTGTGCATGAACCCTTAGAAGGTGTGACAGTTACAGGGAAATTGATGTAGCAGAAAGGACACCTCACCTGAGAAAAGACACGCCCCCTGTGCTTCCAGCCTGAAATAAATCTAGCAGAATAGTTGGAGAACTGAATGGGGAGATCTCTGGATCCATGTGAGGTACAGGGTTCTAGCTTTGTTAGAAAGAGCTTGTCATGTACTATATGATGTCTGAGTTTCATTGTTTGCATCAGTCATAGCCTAACCCCTTTTAAGAGTTGCCATCAGTCCTGAATTTGCAGGGACTGTCTATAATTTTTAGAAACAGTCCCTGCAGATTTGGGCTGTCCAGAGCCAAAATGGATGGAGTTTATGTAGACCCTGCCCACAAGTGGGCAGACCTGTCCAAGCTGGGGGCTTACCAGCCAGGGGTAGTCCGCCTTGTACATACTCTTTTTGTTAGAAGGGTCCCTTGACAACAAACGGATGAGTGTCCCACTGCTAAAACCCCTGACAACCAACTGTGATCTGAGGTAAAATTTAGTGTTAAGTGTCAATTTCCCTGCAGCTCCCCCACAGGCAAAATCAAGCATTGCATGGCACCTATTTAAATGAATGAGTTGTGTAATACAGAGGAAGGTCCTCCAGAGACTGTCTTGGTAACTGATCTGCATCTCCATTCAGGGACCTTAGCGAAGCCAGAATTTCTAAATGGAGTAATTTCAATATAGCTTTTCTAAACCCGACTACCGCTTTAAAATTTTTTCAGCCCCATTCCAAAAATTGTACCAGGGCACCCCAGCTTGCCCGTTATAGTACCCCTCACATACAGTGGCTCACACAGTATGCAACCCCTGAGCCTCCTGCCAGTACACTGATCCTACACACTGGAGGACTGGCGGCCATATTTTTTCCCCCCTGTAAAGTGGCACATGAGCAATATACGGTATACGGTCCTCCCCAAGAACTTGAGAAACCAGCGAGGCGATTGCTGCCTGTGCCTGCAGGGACTGCTCATTAGGATGTCTGAAGCAGTAATGGGAAAGTCTGTGTTTTTTTTGCCGAACTTCCCATTAATTAATGTTCCGTGGGATTGGTCTCATTATGTCCGCACATTAAGCAGCGCTCGGTTACACTGTACTTTCTTTATATTCTTCGGTGCCAGTCTGCTTGACAGAGGCTTGGTACAATTTGCCACAGTTTCATCCATTTCTATGGCTGTCAATGTTTGGAAATCACTTTGCAAGGAAAATGATCTGTCAGGGAGGAACGAAAAGACTTGTAAGAAATCCTCAGCCAGGGGAGGGGGTGGCATCAGTCATCCATTATGCCCAATCCAGCAGGGGAGGGAGGGTGGCATCCGTCAACCATTATGCCTCGTTATGCCCTATGTATGGGGAACCTCTTGCATTTGCCCCCATAGTGTCTGTTGGCATACCCTATGGCAGGGATGGCCAACCTGCGGCTCTCTATCTGTTGCAAAACTACAACTCCCAGCAAGCAAAGACTGCCTACAGCTATCAGCCTACAGCAGGGCATGGTGGGAATTGTAGTTTTACAACAGCTGGAGATCCGCAGGTTTACGGTGCCAGTCTTCTTCTGCTTCAACGCTCAGATTGTTGGCGCTGATTTAATACAAATCTGGGAGGAAAGAGGGACCCTTGGGTGTAGCATTGGAGTGGCAGATCCAGGCCCACACAACAAGCAAGACCTCAGTCTATGGGGCTCTCTTTTGGGGTGGAGTTTTGAAGTGACTGAACTGGGGATCAATGCAAACGCTGGGGGCCCTATTTTCCTTCAGCTTTGCCCCTATTTTCTTTCAGGTCAGGGGCCAAGACAACACATTTTGAGGGAAATTTATCAAAGCTGGTGTAAAGGAAAACTGGCTTAGTTGCCCATAGCAACCAATCAGATTCCATATTTCATTTTCTAAAGGAGTTATGAAAATTGAAAGGTGGAATCTGATTGGTTGCTATGGGCAACTAAGCCATATCTACTTTACTCCAGTTTTGATAAATTTCCCCCGAATAGGAAACCCATTTTTCTTTTAGTATAGAGCTCACTGGAGTGAAAGGTCTCACACAACAATTGGGGTTTCTGTGTGGATTTCACTATGGAAGTCTTCCTTGAGGTGGTAAATTGGGGGCCCACACTCTTGGTATGGAGCTTTGGTTTGTAGTGACAGATCAGTGACCCATACAGCAATTTAGGACTCCGTTTTACTTCTATTATGGGGCCCTCTTTTACTACAGGCTTCAATTATGGCCCCAGATCTGGAGCTCCCCCCCCCCCTTTTTTTTATTATGGAAGACATAGAGGTGACAGATCAGGGCCCACATGGTATTTGGGGTCCCATTTTCTTTTAGTCATGACTGTCACATTCATAGTATACAGCTGAGTGCTTTGACCCATGGGCCCTTAGCAACCAACATAGTCATAATATTATACAAAAAAAAATGTAAGATTGTCTTTGCCCATAGCAACTAATCAGAGCTCAGCTTTCAAAACTGGAACTGATTGGTTGCTCTGGGCAGCAAACTGTTTCAGTAATGAAAGCTGAGCTCTGATTGGTTGCCTAAGGCAACAAACTGTTTCAGTAATAGAAACTGAGCACTGATCAGTTGCTACAGGCAACGACCAGTCTCAATAATGAAATCTGTGCTCTGATTGGTTGCTACAGACAGCAGACAGTTTCAGAAATGAAAGATGATCTCTGATTGGTTGCTACAGGTAACAAAAAGTTTCAGTAATGATCATCAAACTCAGCCCCTGAGCCTATATGTACACTGAGCAGGTGTGATGCATCATGGAAAGGGGGTGTGACACCTCACCAAGGGGAGTGGCCAACACAGAAAGGTGTGTGGACATACAAGGGGCATGTCCTTGGCCCCAAACAATGACTGTGCTTCCTCCTAGATGCCATCTTTCAATAGTTGTCCAGTATGGTATAAGGCAGTTGTGATAAATAAGACCCAGACCCTATATTAAGGGCCCCTGGGACACTTCAGAACCTGGTGCCCCAGTTTACCCCTAATAGGACACATTTCTTTAAAAAGCCTATGGTCACCGCGACGAACGTGTAGCAGCCATTATACCGCTACATTATCAGCTTTTGTCCTTGCTTCATCTGCAACAGAATGGCGGGTATTCTTCCCCTCCGCCAGAGAATAATTAGCCCCAGTGAATAGACCTTTTCATTCGTTAGAGTGCTTCACTAATTGTGTTGGGAAGTACAAAAGCCGACCACAAGCGGGCGAGAGAAAGCGGCGCCATGGTAACTCTGCAGCCGTAAAAATTATCTCAGCCGGCAAAACCCAACACAAAGGTTTAAGTAAGACTCAGTGACCCAAGTGTGCTGGGCGGCGGGGGAGGGGGGAATGTTAACACCAGGCGCAGCACTCAAGTGTCCCAGTCATGTCCTTAAAGAGGTTGTGCCAAGTTCATAAGTTATCCTCTAACCAGCTCTTCAGTGAGGGTCTGAATGCTGGGACCCCCACGATCCCGAGAACAGGGGTTCTGTTCCCCTATTCTGATGAGAGCGGAACCAAGTACAATGCACAACTATCTCGACCTGACGCCCTGTCTCTCCATCAGAACCAAGGAACAAGACCCCTGTTCTTGGGATCGGTGGAAGTCCTATCATTCAAACCCCCAGCAATCAGCTAGCTATCCATACCCTGTAGAAAGATGATAACTTATAAACTTGGCACACCCCCTTTAATAAGTCCATGGGGAGAATTTATTATGCTTTCAGTTTCTACTGTAAAAAAGGCACAAAAATGTGTAACTTTTAAAAAATTTTTTACAGCACTCTCGCCACTAAAAAAACAGAAAAAAATAGATGGGGCTTAGCAGGAGGGCACTGGTGTAAATTATAGGGTGCATTTCTACTTACAGACTCCGAGAAGCTGGGCCAAACATATCACAAGGACTGCTCCTCTTAATAACTTTGGTGCATCTTCCTCCAGCACACTGCTGACTGGTGCAAGTCTTAAAAAATTCCTCCCAAAGTTGTGTGTGAGATTATTTTTGTCCAAGGGTTGGGTCTGGTATTGCAGGTCAGTTCCCTTCACTTGAAAACTGTAATACCAGACATAGCCAGTGGGCAAGAGTGGCGCTATTTAGGACCACAAAAAATAAAAAGCATCCTCTGCAATACAACCCCTTTAAAGATCATGCTCAAGTAGCTTAATGGAGTTATCCCATGAATAATGTGAAAAATGAAAATCAGACATCATTAGTACATGACAATACCTTTCTAACAAAGCTAGAACCAGCCCTGTACCTCACATGGATCCAGAGATCTCCTCATTCCTTGTTCTGCTAGATTTATATCAAACTGACAGCTCAAGGGGAGTGTCTTTTCTGCTGCAGCTCAGGGGGCGTGTCCATGATCTCCCTATCACAGCTTAGGGGGCGTGTCCATGCTCCCCCTATCACAGCTCAGGAGGTAGGTGAAGGATGAAACTGAGCATGTGCGGCCTTCTCAGTGAGCAGGACAAAGAAATAAGTCAAAGAACAAACAGCAGGTGGTGCAAATTTTTTAATTACATGCGATTACAAAAGAATTCAGATCCAGGGGCTGGTTTGAAAACTGTTGATTATTTTTCATGGGACAACCCCTTTAAGGTACCCATGCACATTCAGTAGCTGTCTGCCACACACTCATCTCCTGACTTCCATACACATGCATGCTGAGCCGAGTGTACATGTAGTTTCACTGGGGAGAGAGGTAAAGAACCTGCCATACACCTCTGTTTCCCAGGAGAACCAAAAGGATCAGGCATTGAAATTCAGCACACCTGATCCTTCTCTCCCCTGACCTCATCTGCTGGGGGAGCTCCCCATACACATGAGATTATTGGCCAGTCCATACAAATGACAGGTTTAGCTCAGCTAATAGTAGTCAGTATTGTGTATGGGGGGCCTTTACTGTGCTATGGGTTTCCTTTCTTAGAGCTGCAGTTTGTCCTCCACTGCTGCTCTTCCTCCTATTCAGAACATTGTAACCAAAGTCATCCATCTTTAAAGGTCATGAAAAGCTGTCATTGGCCATAGACACTTTTTTTCTCCTTCCTCTGGAGTATGATCTTAGTATTTTTCAGTGGCTTTTGGCTTAGTACTCAAGGGTAATGCAGTCCTTTACGGACGTTGGACAATCCATGTGAGAGTCCTGGGTACATACCATAATTAGAGAGTTACAAAGAGCATTCTCTCTCTGGAGGACCCAAAGATGTCGATGCATTTGCACAGACACTGATTTCAATGTCAATGGTGTAATTCTTTATGTCACCTGTGGCGGTGCTGTAGAGAAATGAAACACTTGTTGACAGCTTCCCCGAGCTGATCGATCGGGGATCTTCCTTTTTTTTTTCCCTTCTTCTCATCTCAGATTTTTTTGTATGAAAGCTGGGTGACAAACCAACATGGTCACCATTAGGGCTCATGCACACGACCGTTGGATGTTTTGCGGTCCACAAATTGCAGATCCGCAAAACCCTTATTTTGCAGAACGGCCATCCCCTAATAGAACAGTACCATCCTTGCCATTCCTTGTCTGTAATGCGGACAATACTAGGACATGTTCTAACGGACATCGAATGCACACCGAGCACCGAGTCATTTCCGTTTTTTTGGGTTTTTTTTGTTTATTTTTTGCAGCCCCATTGAAGTAAATGGTTCTGCATAGAGGCCGCAAAAAAAAAAAAAAACCGAATGGAAGCGAAAACAAATTAAGTCTGTGTGCCTGAGCCCTTACATCTGACAAAGTTATCCGATTTTAATGCCGAAACCTTCTCTTTTTCTTTTTGAATTTTTTTTTTTAAAGGGACGGATCCTCTTCATCTCCTAGAAGTGAGAAGTCCTCTGGTATAAGGTGGACAATGCGCCATTATGTACGGAGACGTTCTGCATTATAGCATTCATACGTCAAGTGTCAGGAAATCTCGCTTTTTGACACGTGAATAAACAATGAAGCCGCGCTCGCACGTTCAATGTGAAAAGATATTCATTAAGGGCACGTGAGCGGGCCTGCGTGTAATTACACCATCCCACAGGAATAAGCTCTGGCTTCAGTTTAGACTGCACTAGTAGTGATTAGTGTTGTGTGATCGCACAAGGCTGCCAGGAAGGATCACAGAGGAACAGCTTGGGATGATTAAGAGCCTGTGATGTGGAGGAGAAGCAAAGTCTCTTATCTCTTCCCTCTCACCCCTTTGTATCCCCCCTTGAAGTGGAAATTTCAGACAATGTAACATTATTTGTTATAAATACTCTGGGGCGCGTTTACAAAGTGTTAAAAAAAAACAACAAAAAACATGAAAAATCTTAAAAGGGTATTCTGGTTAACTCATGCCCAGCGTTGAGCGAACTTGTTTCAAGGGTAGGGTTCGGGATTCCGTCCGTGGTAGCAGAATCCGTAACGGAATTCTTAGATAACCCGAACCTTGTATGCCAAACTTGAAACCACAAATTCGCCCATCCTTACTTATGCCCTATCCACAAAAGAGGGGATAACTATCAGATCAATGGGGTTCCTACCATTGGGACCCCCACCAATCACAAGAACAGGGACCCTGTACTCGTGCAGCCCCCTGAAATGAATGGAGTGGCCCATCGGCCATGCGCTCAGCCACTCCGTTCATTTTTACGGGAGTTACGGAGAGTGGCGAGTGCTGTACTCGGTTATCTGTGGAACTCCCCTAGATAGGAATGGAGTGGCCGCGCGCATGCCCGACCGGCCGATCCATTCGTTTCAGGCTGTTCCATGGGGTCCTAATTGTCATCATTGGTGGGGGTCCCAGCAGTAGGACCTCCTCCGATCTAACAATTATCTCATGGATAGGGTATAACTTTTAACATCCGGAATACCCCTACAAGGCTCATGCATGGATATATTATGGATCTGTGTTCAGTTCTTACTAGTGGCCAAACACTGGGTGGTGCTGGAGTGCTCGGCCGAGCACCCGAGTATAATGGAAGTCAATGGGAGAAGACCAGGCACCCACTGCTCTGCAGAAGGGAGGGTGTCTGGTTGATAGGGAAACGTGAGCAAATGGTGGAAACAATGGCTTAGAAATAGTTAGGGAACAGCATAGGGAGGGTGTCTGGTTCATAGGAAAAGGTCCGAATCGCGACTTCTCCTCTTTCACTCCTTTCACTCGTAAAAGTACGCTAATTAACGGAATTTGTACACATTAGCGCACAATGCGTAGCATTAGCGTACAAATCAACATGGCTACGGCATTACAGTGAACGCCAGTACTCTCCCGCACGTTTATTTGCTGCGTAGCAGCGAACAAACATGCGGGGAGGAGACTCGAGCATCGCACTCGAGCACGCGCGATGTTCGGCCGAACACCGCGATGTGCCGAGCTTACCGATGCTCAAGCGAATATAGTGCTCGGGCGAGCATGCTCGCTCAACACTAGTTCTTACTATGACAATAACTGCTAAATGGGAGGAGTTGAGGATCTGGACCCGTGCTTATTGATGAGGAGAAAGGGGAAAGTGTTGTCTTCATGAGTTCATGTTAATTGTCTGAGGCTGCACTACTGAGACTGCCTTGGCCCCTTCTGATTCTTGTCAGGTGCACTGCTGTCATTGATTCGTTTTGTGATTTGACTCTCCAGATCCCCATGATAACACTGACCATCGAAATGGACATGTGATTAGAATCTCTCAGTAGTGCAGCCACAGTCTTTGGGCCTGTAATCCCAGCAACCCTATGGGCATAAATGAAAAGGATTAATGGACAGTTTTTCATCTGGTTGATCATGTCTGGAGTTACCTGCAGAAAAACCTTTTATACCATTACAAGAAGCATACAGCATATAGAGTACATCTTACAGTATATCTGTTTATAGCTAGGCGGCTCCTCCTGTGTCTAGGAGGGGAATTGCAGAAATATGTGACCTCCTCTTTAAATTAAATTTTGCTTTGGAAACATGCAGCAACATATTCCTAATGCCTGGGAATACCCGCATCTATGCAGTAATGATAGATTATTCAATGCAAAGAAGAAGAAAAGTAATCCTATTTCTGAAATGACTCTCCGAGGGTCAATTACCCCTCAATGTAAATATCACGTACATCTACAGTCATAGCAAAGGCCAAACAGTCCTTGTTCCCAGCAGGGGTCACGTTACTCATTTTCCCTCCACACGCGTGTGCATTTCATAGTAAGCAAGATAATCTATCAGTATGTGTTTGAGGTTTGGAAAGAAAATGATAGAATGTGCTGAAAATTCATGTCATTTATAGTTTGGGAAAAGTATAGGCCAGCAGCATGGAGGGATAAGGGAAATGATGTTCTATTTCATGGAGGAAACAAATGAAAAAGAATAGAAAAGATGATAAAGAAGGAAAGAGGAGAAACATAGAAAGTAAAAGGGGACAGGGGATGGAGGTGAGGAGAAGAGACGAGAATAAGAGAGGAAGAGTGAAAGAAAGAGGAAGGACAGATGTAATAAGGGAAGAAGGAAAGGAAGAGAAAGTAAAGGAGTGAAAGAACAGGGAAAAGAAGGTCTAAAGGGTGAAGAAGGAGAGGATAAGTGTGGAGAGAAGAGGATAAAGGGGGATGAAGGAGATGCTAAAGGGAGATGAAGAAGGGGATAAAGGGGATGAAGGAGAGGCTAAACTGAGATGAAGGAGAAGGTAAAGGAAGAAGAAGGTGAGGTTAAAGGGAAAAGAAGGTGAGGGTAAAGGGAGAGGAAGGTGAGGGTAAAGGGAGAGGAAGGTGGAAGTAAAGGGAGAAGAAGGTGGAGGTAAAGGGAGAAGAAGGTGAGGGTAAAGGGAGAAAGAAGGTGAGGGTAAAGGGAGAAGAAGGTGAGGGTAAAGGGAGGAGGAGGTGAGGGTAAAGAGAGAAGAAGGTGAGGGTAAAGGGAAAAGAAGCTGAGGGTAAAGGGAGGAGGAGGTGAGGGTAAAGGGAGGAGGAGGTGAGGGTAAAGGGAGGAGGAGGTGAGGGTAAGAAGAAGAAGGTGAGGGTAAAGTGAGAAGAAGGTGAGGGTAAAGAGGAGAAGAAGGTGAGGGTAGAGGGAGAGAAGGTGAGGGTAAAGGGAGAAGAAGGTGAGGGTGAAGAGAGAAGAAGGTGAGGGTAAAGGGAGAAGAAGGTGAGGGTAAAGGGAAGAGGAGGTGAGGGTAAAGAGAGAAGAGGTGAGGGTAAAGAGAGAAGAAGGTGAGGGTAAGGGAGAAGAAGGTGAGGGTAAAGGGAGAAGGTGAGGGTAAAGGAAGAGGTGAGGGGTAAAGAGAGAAGAAGGTGAGGTAAAGGAGAAGAAGGTGAGGGTAAAGAGAAGAAGTGAGGGTAAAGGGAAGAGGAGGTGAGGGTAAAGAGAGAAGAAGGTGAGGTAAAGGGAGAAGGGTAGAAGGGAGAGGTAGGGTAAGGGAGAAGAAGGTGAGGGTAAAGGGAGGAGGAGGTGAGGGTAAAGAGAGAAGAAGGTGAGGGTAAAGGGAGAAGGAGAGGCTAAAGAGGGGTAAAGGGAGCATCAGGGGAGAAGTGGGACAGGATAGGGGAGTAGATAAAGAAGAAAAAGGGAAGAGAGAAAGAGGAAGAATGGGAAAAGGCAGAAGGGACTAAAGAAGAGAGAGGGTAAAGGGAATAGATTTATCGGGTAGATGGGAAGAGCGTAAGGGAGCAGAGGAAGAGAGTTATTGGGTAGAGAAAGAAGTAGGAAGGGTAAGTGGATATCCTCTGGATATGTCATCAGTATCTGGATTGGTGGGATTCCAACACCCGGGACCCCCGCCAATCTGCTGTTTAAAAAGGCACCAGTGCTCCTGTGAGCGCCACTACCTTCTCGCGGCTTACCAAGCACAGCGCCATACATTGTATAGTGGCTGTGCTTGGTATCGTGCTCAGTCCCATTCACTTCTATAGGACTGAGCTGCACCTAGGCCACATGACCGATGAATGTGTCATCACTCGGCTTAGGGAAAGTAGTGAGAAGGTTGTGGCCTTCTCCAACAGCTGATCAGTGGGGGTCCCAGGTGTTGGACTCTCCCCTATCCAGAGGAAAGGTCATTAGTAATAAAATCTCAGAAAACCTCTTTAAGGTTTAATGAAGTGAGAAAAAAATAAGTTTGAATAAGAGGGAATGAAAGAGGAAGAGAGTCAAGGGGAAAAAAAGAGAGAAAGGGGGAGAAGAGGAAGATGGAAAAAGAAGCAGTAAAAGGAAGTGTGGAAGGCCCCCGGGGGAGAAACAAGAAGTCAAGAAAGAAAGAGGGGAAGGAACAGAGTAAGTGATATGAGAGCAAGGACAAGAGGGAAGAAAGAAGGAAAGGAGGAGTGTGATATGTGGCGATACGATGTTCTTGTGCCTTCTCTATGTTGTGATACATAGACTGTTGACAATGCCTGATATAATGAGGAATTGTCCATTATTGTGAATTTGTGGCAGGATCCTCTATATTTCCACTGCACTCAGAACTGACAAGTTGATGGTTAGTCGCTGCCGCACGTTCCTCGCTGAGGAGATAACGTTTGTCTCCATGCTCCAGCTGTGTTCCACCATGAATTCCTATCTTTATCATTTCCTCCACAAATGTGCGTGTATTATGTACGGGTCTTCCTATTGCTAGAACTGGCTTTCGGTCAGCGCTCGTGACGTGCGTTTAGCTGCACTGTACACACCCAGAACACGGCGATGACAATGCGAGGTGATACGGAGGGGGGCATTTATTTACACAAGGAATCTCTGACATCTGGAAAACGACTTCGGAAAACACTTATAAGAACAAAATGTGACGGAGATAAATGCCGCTCAGACTCCATTGGCGTTTACTTAGACTCTTGGGCAGTTTTTAGGGAATTTGGCCAACAAAAATATATCAAAAAGTCCCCCCCCCCCCAAACATCATGCATTATGTTAATTATTCTGTATCATTAAATCCATGCAAATGAAAGTGCTTTACACATTTAAAGAGGTATTCTGGTTGTTCGGTTATCCCCTATTAGATTGTTGGGGGTCCTACTGCTGGGACCACCACCAATCATGAGAACGGGTGCTCAGTACCCCTCTGAGTCCCTGAAATGAAGGGAGCAGCAGATCGAGCATGTGCACTGCTGTTCCATTCACAGACAGCTGAGTACAGCACTCTACTATTTCCGATGCTGCCCGACCTGCCGCTCCATTTATTTCAGGGGCCTCCGAGGGGTATGGGATACCCATTCTTGTCATTAGTGGCAGGACATCCACCGATCTAATCGTTATCTTAACTTTTAGCAACCGGAATACCCCTTTAAAGGGGTTTTCCGGGATTTTACTACTGATGACCTATCCTCAGTAGAGGTCATCAGTACCTGATCGGTGGGGGTCCGATCAGCTGTTTGAGAAGGCACCGGCGCACCTGTGAGCACCGCGGCCTTCTCTCAGCTTTTCCTAGGCCAGTGACGTCACATTCATCGGTCACGTGGCCTAGGAGTGCCTCAGCCCTATCCAAGTGAATGGGGCTGAGCGTGATACCAAGCATGGCCACTATACAATGTACTGCGCTGTGCTTGGTAAGCTCCTCTGAGCGCCGGTACCTTCTCAAACAGCTGATCGGCGGAGGTCCCGGGTGCCTAAATTAGTTCAGTATACATCAGTACACACAGCACTCCTGGGTCATTTTCATCTTCAGGCTTGTCGTGCTGACATTTCCACCATCGCACGCTGGATCGCAACTGGTTGCCCCAATTCTCCCATCCTCTCGAAAGGCAGGAGGAGAGAGACCATATCTACCATCCAATGTAGTATAACCACGATTATGACAAACTTAGCCCTGCTACATTGCTTAGAAAGAAGTTGGAGTCTAGGCATGGGTGATCCCCGGAGACGCGTTCTGCGGATTATCTCATATGTCAGTGTCAGTCACTTCTCGCTTATGTTTCCACATTGTGTTCTGTTCTTCTTGTCTTCGGTTCTGGCATTTCATATTACTCTTGTCACTTATCTGGAGGATGTAGAAGCGTTTTCTTGGCAGTGCCGAGCGGAGTGTTATTGTGCAGAGTGCGCGGTCTGATTCTTGCTCTGGTCTGGAGATGGTATGTCAAGCAGGATCCAGACACAGCAGTGGGAGCGATCGCGAAACAAGCAAAAGATAGATGAGTCTGCAGAAGGATTAGATCTGCTTAAAGTACATTTCTGTAGGATTAGATTAGCTACCAGTGTGGCCGCCATTACAGCCTCCAGGCCTTTCCAGACTTCTGGCAAATCTGCCTGGTTCTGCATTGATACTAGCAAAAGATTTATTATTCTGGTCTAAAACTGCCTGTATCCTCCACTTCCTTTTATAATAATGAGATGACTCTGCTCACTGTGTCCCAGTCTACACAGCAAAGCTGACAGATGAGCTACAGAAGACAGGAAACATCAGCCTACTGTGTGCTCTAGTGGTCAGTGTGAGTAATGCAATATTCCATTACCCTCTTCTATTTCAGGTCAACATGTTTGTAGAAGGTTTCCACGATGCCATCATCCTTTATGCCCTGGCATTACATGAACTGGTGAAGAGCGGCTACAGCAAAAAGGACGGAGAGAAGCTTGTGCAGCGGATGTGGAACAGAACGTACGAAGGTAAAATCCAGGGAACCGTCAAACAACCTGCGCACTTTCCATATAGTCTGCGGCAAAAGAGGGGCAGTTGGGGGGGAAGCATATCAAATTCTTTGATATGGCCCTTGAACATTGCAGAGCATTGGCAGAGTACAAGCTGCTGTACTGGTAGTCACCTAGAGCAGGGATGTCCAATCCAGCTGTTGCAAAACTACAACTCCCAACTCCCAGCATGCCTCGACAGCCTACAGCTATTAGGGCATGATGGGAGTTGTAGTTTTGCTGCAGGTTGAGCATTCCTGACCTAGAGGAACCTACAGAGGGGACTACAAAATACCTGCAGCCATGGTTGGGGGGATATCATAGACTTGGGCAGATGTGTAATGTTTTTGGGCCCCAAGGAAAGTTTTATCTTTGGGGGCTCCTGTCTCAGTGCTAAGCTCCACCCTGTTGCACCGATAAGCTCTGCCTCATCATACCACTAATATGCAATATGCCCACTTATGTACCCCTCACACCATGCCCCCTTAAGTGCCCTCAGCACAGTATAATGCCCCCAACACTAATATGGTGCCCCTTAAAGGGAACCTGTCAACTCTGAAACCCCCTCTGAACTAGAGTAAGCGTTGTATAGTGTAAATGATGCTGAATCCGAATATGTAAGTTTTATCTTCATACTCACTTCCATTCCGACGCTGTGCTCCCACAAACCTGCAGTAAAATACATTGACAGGACTCTTCTTTGAGTCCTCTCCATTATGTGAGTGAGAACTGGAGTCCAGTGAGTGCATTTTACTGCAGGTTTGTGGGAGCACAGCGTCGGAATGGAAGTGAGTATGAAGATAAAACTTACATATTCGGATTCAGCACCACTTACACTATACATCTCTTACTCTACTTCAGGGGGTGTTTCGGAGATGACAGGTTCCCTTTAAGTGTCTCCAACATGAATGAAACTAGAACGTGTTTCCATGACAAAAGGAACAGATGTCTCCATGCAGATCTGCTCAGGGCTGGCTGGCACCTAGGCACAGGAGGCACAATGGTGTCACTTCATCCTGCCTGCCAACCGGTGGCAAGTTGAATGGGGGAGCAGGGAACTGATGACTGCCTGCTTCTCCATTGTATTCATCTGTGTCCGCATTCTAAAGACACGAATGCAGTTGAAAGTGGTGCCATTGTCTGGTTAGCCCGGCTGCCAGGGAACAACAGAGGGCCCCCTGATCTATATGGCGTCACGCATTTGTGTGGTCTGCTTGGTGGCAAAATCCACACCTGAACACACACCCACCAGAGGAAAGGATGTTAAGAGCTAGTGCTCCAGTACTGTACAGATCCACTTATATACTCTGTTGCTGTTTGGGGCTCCTGATGCTAATTTTACATTAGAACCCAGGAAATTCTTTTTGTATATGGAGCTAGGCCAGTCATGGGATCCTTTAGTTCTTCAGGGGACCAGCCCTCTCTTGGCCCCGCCCCTGAAGAGTTCTTTCTGGAGTCTTGTAAGACATTTCCCTTCATAGAAAGGTTTTATGGCGTATATGGCTTGGCATACGCAAACCTTACTATATTCAGGGAGTTTTGACTGGATGACAACCGCTATATAAGCAATTTGTTGTCAGGAGGTCTTAATGGCCAAAGCTGAACCGATTAGATATTATTGGCGTAGACTATGCAATTCCTATAATTTGGGTAGCGAGCTGCAAAAATAAAAGGTAAAAATCACCGTTTCAGTCCTCCTACATCTGGACAAAAAAAAAGAACATTCTCATACAGCCGGCCAGACTTGTCGTACAGGCTTCTCTTCGGGTCAAATTGCGACAAATTTCTAGCATTCCTTGGAACATTTTCCAAATGGTACTGCAGATGCAAAGTGACGTTTTCAGTAGAGACCTTAACATCTCACCCTTTATTCCCTGATTTTTGTATTTTATTTAAATTTTTTTCCTTAAAGTGAAAAAAAAATTATGAACATTGCGTGCACATGGCAGTGTGAGGAGTGCGATTGTGATGAAAAACTGAGCTTTTGCTTGAATCTTAAGAACGCCAATTGTGCCCACTTAGTAGGAATGTCAATGGGACAAGGGTTCAGTACTAACTGGCACCACCTTGAGCAAAGTGACGTTTTCAGTAGAGACCTTGACATCTCACCCTTTATTCCCTGATTTTTGTATTTTATTTTAATTTTTTTCCTTAAAGTGAAAATTTGTCAGGAAAAAAAAATTATGAATATTGCGTGCACATGGCAGTGTGAGGAGTGAGATTGTGAGGAAAAACTGAGCTTTTGCTTGAAACTTAGGAACGCCAATTGTGTCCACTGAGTAAGAATGTCAATGGGGTTAGAGTTCAGTACTAACTGGCACCACCTTGAGCAAAGTGACATTTTCAGTAGAGACCCTGACATCTCACCCTGATTTATTTTATTTTATTTTTTCCTTAAAGTGAAAATTTGTCAGGAAAAAAAATTATGACTGTTGCGTACACATGGCAGTGTGAGGAGTGAGATTGTGAGGAAAAACTGAGCTTTTGCTTGAAACTTAGTTCATTGTACCCACTTGGAATGTCAATGGGGCCAGGGTCTAGTACTAACTGGCACCACCTTGAGCCCTTTTAATAAATTGGAGTGCAAAGATGTCATGAGTACACCCCCACCCCCCACCCCTCCAATGATAAATGTGAAAATAATATTTTTTCTGGGTTGGAATAGGGTAATAAATATCTTCCAGCCCCAAATGCCAGATAGATGTCTGAGCTTCTGATGCCCACAGATATGTCGTCCTGAAGTGCTAGTCACACATGCCCACATACAGTGCCTAAGACACCCGCAGGGTCACTACTGCTACATACAGTACATCCTCCTGAACCCATCCTGCTACATCATGTGATACCCCACAGGGGTGCAGCTTGCCCTATGATTAAAGCCACCCTGAGGACAGGCCGGGCATGAAGTTGTATATTAAAGGGGTAGAGAGATGCCAAGTATAACATTGGTAGCCCAGAGCAGAACTTCTCTCAATCTGCTACTACAGTAAGCCCAACATTGGCCCCAGGACCTCCGCTCTGCTTCATCGGCTCACGGACAATACGTTTTTCTTTCAATTGCTTGACTTGTTGTTGTAAAAGATTGATAAAAACCTATCTAGCCGTGTGGTCTGGAAACTGCCGTAAACCTTACATCCTGGTTCCCGAACGTCATCTTATCTCAGGACACAGAATCATCTCCACTCCTAATCGTGTCCTAAATGTGCTGGATCCAGCTATCGTTCTCTGCATTCAGCCATTTATAGAGAAGTAATCAGCTCAGAGGAAAATGGTTTTAAGGAGAAGATTGCATAGAATAGAAGATGGGAGTGATTTCATAAAAGTTCATGGAGGTAGCAGAGTTTAGGGTTTTTGGTGCCATAGTGCTGAGTTGCAGTGGGCCCAGGATTGTCAGGTGAACCAGTGCCCGGTTGCGGAAGGAGCCAGTTTTCCCCGTAGCAGCAGGGGCCAGTTTTCCCCGTAGCAGCAGGGGCCAGTTTTCCCCGTAGCAGCAGGGGCCTGTTTTTCCCGTAGCAGCAGAGGCCAGTTTTCCCCGTAGCAGCAGAGGCCAGGTTGCCCCGTAGCAGCAGGGGCCAGTTTTCCCTGTAGCAGCAGAGGCCAGGTTGCCCCGTACCAGCAGGGGCCAGTTTTCCCCGTAGCAGCAGAGGCCAGGTTGCCCCATAGCAGCAGAGGCAAGGTTGCCCCGCAGCAGCAGGCCCAGGTTACCCCGTAGCAGCAGAGACCAGGTTGACCCATAGCAGCAGAGACCAGGTTGCCCCGTAGCAGCAGAGGCCAGGTTGTCCTGGGAATAGTCTAACAATAAAGGGGATGTTGAGGGTTAGGAAAACACGTCTACCTTCTAGAACCACGCGTGTCCATGATCATGTTTACACTGCCGGATCCTGTCAATCAAAGTGTAGAGGGCGCGACAGTTGCAAAGAGAGCTGAGCCTTTAGGTGTAATGGTAACGCCCCCGTTGCTCCTAGAGACTCATTTGCATATATTAAAACATCATTTTTCTCAGAAATGCAGGCACATACGAACATGGGACCAACACAGATGTCTTCAGCTGCTAAGTGCACATGTAACAGGTCAGCCAGTGTCATAGGTACAAAACTGCTGACAGGTGTTTAAAGTCAATGGCATCTGGTAAGAAGAGATCTCAGTTATGGGAGTCTTGCCTCCATGTACTCATATAGCGCCGACATATTCCACAATGCCTTACTGACATCATCACCTCTGTATACCGTACATGTATGACTGTATATACCGTCATTTATAGCATGGTTGTATACAGTTCTATCTGGACGCTGAATAGCCGCCTACTATAGACAGGAATAATCACAGACAAGTGGCGATAATTGTCACAGCAGCGATGACAGCGGAGCGCCTCCAGACATAATGAGTTTTCCTAGGAGTTGGTGGGTGACAACTTTTCTGTGTTTATATTCTCCGGGGGAGTCCTTATATGACTTTCTTTTTCCTGCCAAGCAGCACAAGAGACGGCGGAAGAACTTGTTAATTATTAGATGGTCAGTGGTCACGGCTGTGTTTTTAGCACAATGTTTGTGTAGTCCATTTATAGCTACAAGCACTTTCATCACTGCATCACAGATCTACTATCTATCTATCTATCTATCTATCTATCTATCTATCTATCTCATATCTATCTGTCTATCTATCTATCTATCTATCTATCTATCTATCTATCTATCTCATATCTATCTGTCTATCTATCTATCTATCTATCTATCTATCTCATATCTATCTATCTATCTGTCTATCTATCTATCTATCTATCTATCTCATATCTATCTATCTATCTATCTCATATCTATCTAGCTGTCTAGTGGTGTAACTAGAACTGACTGGGCCTCACAGAAACTTTTTAGAATTTTTAAACAGGGCCCCCTTCAGTCCCCTTTATGCAGACCTCACACCAGACCAAAAAATAAAAAACTACTCACCTCTCTTCTCCTCCTGCGGGCACCTTTGCTCTTCATGCCGCACTGTGTCTAGGCGCGCACTACAATGTGACATGATGTCGCACAGCGTCAGGTCACAGCGCGCTCCTACGCCCACTACATCCCGTCCTGAATCTGTGTGCTGCCAGGAGTTAATGTAGTGCAGGAGAAGGAGACCGGGGAGCGGTGAGTAATACCAGTGCTAGGACTAGGAGCACTATATACTCACCACTCCCTGGGCCCTGAAAATACTGTAAATTAGTTTGTCCTCCTCCTGGGCCCCTTCCTGAGTATGGGCACCATAGCAGCCGCTTCCCCTGCGTCCATGGTAGCAACACCCATCTATCTATCTATCTATCTATCTATCTATCTAGTATCTATCTATCTATCTATCTATCTATCTATCTATCTATCTATCTATCTATTTATTATCTATCTATCTCATATCTATCTATCTATCTATCTATCTATCTATCTATCTATCTATTATCTATCTACCTATCTGTCTGTTTATCTATTATCTATCTATTTATTATATTATATTTATCTGTCTATCTATTATCTATCTATTTATTATACTATCTATCTATCTATCTATCTATATCTATCTTTTATCATCTATCTTTTTCACATCACATCTTATGTGTCACAGACTGTAGGCTCAGTAAACCCACTTTGCATTCTTTTTACAAAAACGGTATTATGTTTTACCACAATTTTGCAAAGAATATGACCCCAAAATGAGTGCACGTACACAGAGTTTGGAAGTTATGCTTCCTAAGTTTTAAATAATCAGATGAAAAAGTAAAATTAATCAAGATAGAAATATTTGCTATGAATGTCTTCTGCAGGAGGTCGGGCAGAATACTCTTTAGTCAGGTTCTTGCTGCCTGAAAGATCTTTGAAAATAATTGCAGTAGTTATTCTGAAGAGGGTTTTTTTAAAGCATCTGTTTAAAGTGTGATTAGGAAAAATCTCAGAGGTAAAAAATCCAATATTGCAAGTTAAGTGCATGTTTTCTTAAATTATAGATCCATTTGAAATTCAGGATTTTTTCCTTTAAAGAATAATATTTTTATGCAGACAAGTAGGGGATTTTCTTAGGCTCCCCAGGGCTCATTAAAATCAATCATCTTGAGCTGGAGATTTGAGTATTTCACCATAAGCATGTTAAAAGTTAAGAAAATACGTACTTTTATTCAGGAAAAAAAAAGTTTTGTAATGAGAATGATCATCATTTCAATGTAAGAGTTTAAAAATAGAAAAATATACATAAAAGTTTTGTCAGTTCGTACACAAGTTTATATTACTACTGAAGTTCCGTCCTGTATTTTACCTCTGAGCTGCATTCGGCTATACTGCTGGTGCAGTCACTGTGTACATACATTACATTACTTATCCTGTACTGGTCCTGAGTTACATCCTGTATTATGCTCCAGAGCTGCACTCACTATTCTGCTGGTGCAGTCACTGTGTACATACATTACATTACTTATCCTGTACTGATCCTGAGTTACATCCTGTATTATGCTCCAGAGCTGCACTCACTATTCTGCTGGTGGAGTCACTGTGTACATACATTACATTACTTATCCTGTACTGATCCTGAGTTACATCCTGTATTATGCTCCAGAGCTGCACTCACTATTCTGCTGGTGCAGTCACTGTGTACATACATTACATTACTTATCCTGTACTGATCCTGAGTTACATCCTGTATTATGCTCCAGAGCTGCACTCACTATTCTGCTGGTGCAGTCACTGTGTACATACATTACATTACTTATCCTGTACTTATCCTGAGTTACATCCTGTATTATACTCCAGAGCTGCACTCACTATTCTGCTGGTGGAGTCACAGTGTACATACATTACATTACTTATCCTGTACTTATCCTGAGTTACATCCTGTATTATACTCCAGAGCTGCACTCACTATTCTGCTGGTGGAACCATTGTGTACACACATTACTTATCCTGTACTGATCCTGAGTTACATCCTGTATTATACTCCAGAGCTGCACTCACTATTCTGCTGGTGGAGTCACTGTGTACATACATTACATTACTTATCCTGTACTGATCCTGAGTTACATCCTGTATTATACTCCAGAGCTGCACTCACTATTCTGCTGGTGCAGTCACTGTGTACATACATTACATTACTTATCCTGTACTGATCCTGAGTTACATCCTGTATTATACTCCAGAGCTGCACTCACTATTCAGCTACCTATATTTTACACAGATTTTTTGTGGACTCTAAACTTCTTAATAATGCCTATGCATCTGATTAAATGTTGTGTGTGACTACCGACTGGTCTCAGATATTTAGGAATGCAGACACTATTGTAAAGCTTCGGTATGATTTGCAAAAACCAACAGAAGTACTGGAGGTTGAGGAGACTTCCCGTTGCATGGGTTGGTCAAAAATTCTTCAGACTGCGTTAGTTATGTTTGACTTGGACTGGTGAGGTGAGAGGAGTAACTAATTTCCTAATTCTCTGAATGCCATTCTGCAGGTATCGCTGGGCAAGTGTCCATCGACGCCAATGGTGACCGGTACGGGGACTTCTCGGTGATAGGCATGACTGACCTTGAAGCAGGCACTCAAGAGGTAAGATACGATCTTCTCTGGTGACATCACGCCAACCAGACTTTGTTTTCTTGGATCCTAACTATTCATCTGCTTGACCTCTAAGTTCTCGACTGGAGACCAAGCACTGTATACACACCAGCATACTTGCATTGTTCCGAGCGCCATCTGTGTGTTTGCCAGGATTTCAGCTTATTTTACTGAGATTAAAGCGACTCCTTTATAGATTGTTGTACAAAAATGTAATGATGTAAGCTGTTTACGTACAATGTGGGATCCGCATGAAATTCCTCTGTAGCCTGGTCATGTTCTTCTCAGATATAGTCCAGATAGCTGCATAGATAGCAAAGAGCAACTGAGCGTGATTGTTAGATCAGATACATGTACAGATCCCTTCAGCTAGATATATGTTTTTAGGGTTTTTTTCTTATTTTTATAGATTTCAGCTAATACTGTGGAGGGAAAGTCCCATAATATATATTCTCTCCATATGTGTCCTTGGCCAGAACCAAATTTTACCACAAGAGATTTTAGGCTGTATTCTCACACCTCCTTAAAATCCACTTAAAATCCAAAGGCACATCACCCAAGAGCTCTTTTGGGACCCAGCAGGTCCTGCAAACCCTCCTTTGCACTCTTGTAGAAGAAATTTTGTAATATACTTAAAGGGGTTGTCCCACAAAAAAATATTGTACAGTTTTCAAACACTGAGACACGCCCCCTGAGCTGTGATAGGGAGAGCTGAGACACGCCCCCTGAGCTGCAGCAGAAAAGACACTCTCCTTGAGCTGTCAGCTTGACATAAATCTAGCAGAGCAATGAATGAGGAGATCTCTGGATCCATGTGAGGTACAGGGCTGGTTCTAGCTTTGTTAGAAAGGTATTGTCATAGACTATATGATATCCGATTTCCATTTTTTACATTATTCGTGGGATAACCCCTTTAACATTGCGTGGAGCGGCCTCTCAGGAACCCGGTCACATGACGCACCCTCTTCTGAAAATCAAGTGTCCACCAACATCATGTACTTTACCCAGAGTTGGACTAGCCCACCAGAGTACCTGAGGATCTTCTGGTGAGCCCAAGCTCAGACACAATAATGGGCACTTTATAAAACAGGAGCCCTTATGAAGCAGGGCCACTAAGGTCTAGAAAAGGGTGGACCTCCAGAATCCTTTTCTCTGGTAGGCCCAAGAAAATTCAGTCCGAAGTTGCCTCTGCTATGGATGGGACGTCACTTCCACTGTGGACAAGGCCAGAAACTGGGGCGTAACTACCATAGCGGCAGACCATGCGCCTGCAATGGGGCCCAGGGCAAGAGGGGGCCCAGTCTTAGTTGGGATTATCACCTCTTCTACTAGAGGTGAAAACGTGGTCAGGACTCTACCCTCTAAAGGAACATCTTTTAGCAAATGAACCAGTGGAAAAATGGCCCAAGGGTCATTGAAAGGGGTTTAGGTAGAAACCCTTCTGTCCTATATGGGGGGTCTGGTTTGATCCTTGCTAGGGGGCCCTTACTTTTCTATGTACACCACTGGCCAGAAATATTCCTCTCCCGGTTGCATGCACAGATGAGGTGGATTCAGCAGTTTGTACATGTGTCAGAGGATCAAATAGTTCTAGCCCTATCCACAGCAGAAGTGATGTCCTGTCTATAGCAGAGGCCGGAAACCTGTTAAAGGATGGGATATCGGTGGAAGCATGAATGTTAGAATCGAAGCTTAATGTGACCGGGTTCCCGAGAAGCCGATCATGCAGCTTTGGAGCGGTAAGTATGTTACAAACTTTCTTCTATAGGCGAGATGTGTGTAATTAAGGTGGGTTTTGGGACCCACTGCAGGATATACTGGTGACAACAGCAAGAACCATGAGAGGTCAAAAGCTATGATCCCCACCCATAAACAGAAGAGGGGTCCTGTGTCCCCCGATGGAGTGATGGGATGATCGAGCATTCACACTGCTTCTACTATGTTTATTCTCACTGTGAACAGCAGCAACGTGAGGTAGTGCTGTAGATGGGTACATTTGGCGGGTTTGGGTGCTCATCCCGAAATGCCTTTCACCAAAGGGGTATACACAACAGCCATATACGTTTATGTATTAATTATCAGAGGTGGCCACTTTTGATGGGATTTCTAGACACCTAGACATTGCAGCGTGAGAAGATCCCACCAAATCAGGCTGGATCTGCCAACAAATATCTCATGCCTATGTTCTGCCATATTGTGTCTTGCTGGTTGCCCCGCTTCTGTGAGTGCACAAGGGTGAAAAAGCTCTAGGACCCCTGCTAACCCTGACAACTCCATATCTACTATTCACTTCAATTGAGAGTGACCACACATGCTTGACACTTCTTTACTGGGACCAGCTGTATGGCTCCTCCGCCCTTAGGACCAGCTGGGGTGACAGTCTTCGACTGATATGGCTTTTCTGATCTATCAAGAAGTTTCTATAAGAGAATCCCTTTAAATGCTTCCAGTGGTTCCGTAGACTACTTGGTGACAATGGTGGCCATTAGAGTTAAGTGAAGCGAGCTTTGGATGCTTAAAGGGGTTCTTCAGGAATTAAAAAAAATAAAAATACTGTACTTAAAGGGGCTGTCCGGGTTCACAGCTGAACCCGGACATACCCCTAATTTCACCCAGGCAGCCCACCTGACTAGGGATTCGGAGCATCTCATGCTCCAATGCCCTCCCTTGTCCTGCGCTGGATCGCGCAGGGCAAGGGTTCTTTGTCTACATTATACACGCTGCCGGGCGGAGGCTTCCGCGCTAAAGAACGCCCATCAGCGCCGGTGACGTCACCGGGCTCACTGCTGGGCGGAAGCAGCCCGGTTCGTCACCGGAACTAATTAGCGCAGGGCAAAGGAGGGCATTGGAGGATGAGATGCTCCGATGCCCTAGTCAGGCGGGCTGCCTGGGTGAAAGTAAGGGTAGGTCCGGGTTCAGCTCTGAACCGGGACAACCCCTTTAAATATTATTCTATAATAAATATATTCACAAATACCTTTCATTAGTTATAATGGCTCGTTTTGTCTGGGGAGCAATCATTAGGAGAAATAAAATGGCCGTAGTCCTATCAGAACACACAAAACCTGTCCTAATCACACAAGGAGGACAAGTTACTTCACCACAATGAGCCATAGAGCTGCCTCATCCTCCTCTCTGCTCTGCTTGTCAGGAATCATGATCCTGAATACAGGTGAATCTCTGTGGGAATGGAGAAGATGAGGAGGTTGGGGGTAATATGCATTCTCCGTTACCACAGCAACACATTATCACACTCTGTCCTGTCTGTCCTGTCCTCCTCTCTGTCCTTCATGTCTCCCCGTGAGCTAAATTCCCCAGAGATTCAGCTGAAGATCTTATCATCTGTAGTCAGGATCATAATCCCTGACAAGCAGAGCAGAGAGAAGGATGAGGCAGCTCTTTACCTCAGTGTTGTGAAGTAACTTGTCCTCCTGTGTGATTAGGACAGGTTTTGTGTGAACTAATAGGACGGCGGCCATTTTGTTTCCCCTAATGATTGCTCCCCAGACAAAAAGAGCCATTATAACTAATGAAAAGTATTTGGGAATGTATTTATAATAAAGTAATATTTACATGTTTTCATTTTCTTAATTCCCAGAGAACCCCTTTAATCTGAAGTCGCTTCGTTCCAAACTTGAAACTGGACTTGGACCTCGGAACCGAAGCCAAGTTCTTATACTGTGTGGAGATGGATCTCCGTACAGTATTATTCAGAAGTTTTGAACGAACTGGTGCTGTCACCAAGGTTTTGCTGTGTGCATACGGTTACGTTTTTTTGAAGAAATGTGGGATTTTTGACCTTTGAATGTACAATATAAATCCAGACACAAGTCCAACATACTACACAATATTCATGGCGCTCACATTGAAAATTATGACTTGTATTTAGAGGTATAATCTTCCCTTGGCAGCGCGATTACAAGCCTGTAACGCATGAAAATGTGATTCCTGTTTTTATGAAGGATATTACACGTTGCACATTATGCTCAGTACGAGGGGCGAGCCAGCGAACTTCCTTTGACCTGAAAGAATATTCATGTCACCCCGTCCCATGCTGAAACCATAGCAGCTTAATGCATATCCCTCCTTCCTCCTGACCTTAGCTGGAGAGCAACACTGAAACCAATAGGCTTGATTTACGAAGTTGCTCTTAGCCTGTACATAATAGAAGAATTACGTATGTAAATTGGCCAGATCTGATATCAAGCGATTACTCTAGACAATACAGTGGGCTTCAGAAAAGTATACATTGAGATCTAATGCACTAAAGCCCAGAAGAAGGTGAGGTCCTTGTAACCCATTGTTGGATATAGAGCAGCAATTCTGAAATTCTGTACAATGGACTAAGGCAGGCGTTCAGATGTTGTAGAACCAGATCTTCCAACAAGACCAACCCGCTATCTGACTTTTTGTAATAGGAGGCTAAAAGAGAAAAGTCATTTTCAGCTTTGCATGGTATAGACAGAAAAAAGGGTGCAGGAGCAGAAATCACAGTTCATCTCAAATGCTGTTCTGCTGGTGGAGTAACACTATACATACATTAATAATACTGTACTGATCCTTAGTTACATCCTCTATTATACTCCAGAGCTGCACTCACTGTTCTGCTAGTGTAGTCACTGTGTACATACATTGCATTACACATCTGGTACTCATCCTGAGTTACATCCTGTATTATACTTCAGAGCTGCACTCACTATTCTGCTAGTGCAGTCACTGTGTACATACATTACTTATCATGTACTGATCCTGAGTTACATCCTGTATTATACTCCAGAGCTGCACTCACTATTCTGCTGGTGGAGTCACTGTGTACATACATTACTTATCCTGTACTGATCCTGAGTTACATCCTGTATTATACTCCAGAGCTGCACTCACTATTCTGCTGGTGCAGTCACTGTGCACATACATTACATTACTTATTCTGTACTGATACTGAGTTACATCCTGTATTATACTCCAAAGCTGCACTCACTATTCTGCTGGTGGAGTCATCCTGCTGAAAGTAGCCATCAGATGTTGGGTACATTGTGGTCATAAAGGGATGGACATGGTCAGCAACAATACTCAGGTAGGCTGTGGCGTTGCAACGATGCTCAATTGGTACAAGGGGCCCAAAGAGTGCCAAGAAAATATTCCCCACACCATGACACACCACCACCAGCTTGAACCGTTGATACAAGGCAGGATGGATCCATGGTTTCATGTTGTTTGACGCCAAATTCTGACCCTAACCATCCGAATGTCGCAGCAGAAATCGAGACTCATCAGACCAGGCAACGTTTTTCCAATCTTCTACTGTCCAATTCCGATGAGCTTGTGCAAATTGTAGCCTCAGTTTCCTGTTCTTAGCTGAAAGGAGTGGCACCCCGGTGTGGTCTTCTGCTGCTGTAGCCCATCTGCCTCAAAGTTCGACGTACTGTGCGTTCAGAGATGCTCTTCTGCCTACCTTGGTTGTAACGGGTGGCAATTTGAGTCACTGTTGCCTTTCTATCAGCTCGAACCAGTCTGCCCATTCTCTTCTGACCTCTGGCATCAACAAGGCATTTCCACCCACAGAACTGCCGCTCACTGGATGTTTTTTTCTTTTTCGGACCATTCTCTGTAAACCCTAGAGATGGTTGTGCGTGAAAATCCCAGTAGATCAACAGTTTCTGAAATACTCAGACCAGCCCTTCTGGCACCAACAACCATGCCACGTTCAAAGGCACTCAAATCACCTTTCTTCCCATACTGATGCTCGGTTTGAACTGCAGGAGATTGTCTTGACCATGTCTACATGCCTAAATGCACTGAGTTGCCGCCATGTGATTGGCTGATTAGAAATTAAGTGTTAACGAGCAGTTGGACAGGTGTACCTAATAAAGTGGCCGGTGAGTGTACATTACTTATCCTGTACTGATCCTGAGTTACATCCTGTATTATACTCCAGAGCTGCACTCACTATTCTGCTGGTGCAGTCACTGTGTACATACATTACTTATCCTGTACTGATCCTGGGTTCACTGTGTACATACATTACTTATCCTGTACTGATCCTGAGTTACATCCTGTATTATACTCCAGAGCTGCACTCACTATTCTGCTGGTGCAGTCACTGTGTACATACATTACTTATCCTGTGCTGATCCTGAGTTACATCCTGTCCCTCTGCCTCATAAGAAGACACCAGTATTCTATATGGAACATGGGGGTCACATCTTTAGATTTTGCCCTATGTCTCTGATAAATGATAAATCAGTGGGGTATGTAGATCTCCCAGAAATAGGGCCTCAGTCGTAGCTTCTACCTTTCGATCCCCTGTAGCTAGCCCACTGAATACAGACCAATCCAAAATGTTAGGAAAGCCACCAGTTTTATTGTCTTGAACTCTTAGGCAGTTTTGCCTAAACCGCAGCAAATTTTGCCGTCTGCCTGTAAATGTTTTCACATAATTGACATTCTTAAGGCAAAATATGCGCCGGACAAAAATGCAAACAATCATTGTGTTCTCTCTCGGTTTTTACGAAATGGAATTGAATTCTGAAATATTATCATTAAATTCTGATTACTTAAGGATCAGTCACACTTTGCTCACACAGTACCCGTCTGTGTTAATCATGTACATGTTCCTACCACAGTCTAAACATGCTCCGACCACAATTTAGTAAAATAAGCCGCAAACAGAATTTACAATAATAAAATTTAGTCTCGTCTTTGGCTGTTACATTCACATATAGGAAAAATATGAGAACTATTTACTTAGATTTTTTTTTTGCACTTTGGGCTCACCTCTATATCAATGAATGGAGGCAAGTGAGAAAACCCGGCCTTTGACTTTTGCTGATGGCTTTATGTCTAGACCCACCGGGCTGATTTTGTGTGCTATCAAACATCAGGTCAAACAGCAAAAAAAACAAAAACTAATAGTATGGAGTCACCTAGTGGTGGTTCTTATGTGAAGTAGAAAAAAATTTAAAAAAATTCAATTCATGTCCTGACATTGTATCCCTACACCCATTCCTATCACACTGCAAGTAGTTTGGGTAAGCTATGCTCCACCCCTTGCAGGAGCTGTGACCTCGGCCATGTTAGGGGTCTGTCATACAATTATGAAAATTAAAAAAGAACTCCTTCAAAAAATTTTATTCCATGTCCTGCTAGAAATATACATGATGTAATCTGTAGTGAATGTAATTTTCTTACCAGTGGCTGTATTTGTGAGTTATATCTCCCGGATGTTTCTCATCTGTGTCATGTGACCAGCAATCAGACTCACCAACTAACACAGCACCTTATGTGTGGACAGGAAGTCTATTTCTCTATGCATTCCTATGGGAGCCTCACTTTCAGTCTCATAGGAATGAATAGAGCAGTTACTGGCTTCCTGTCCTGGGTCAGTTGGAGGTCAGAGAGTTGGTCACATGACACAGCTACAATTAGAAGAGAGGGGATAACTCACAAATACAGGCACTGGTAAGAAAATGACATTCACTACAGATTATATCATGCAACTGTCTAACAGGTCAGAGAATAAAAATTTTTTGCGGGAGTTCTTCTTTAAGTTGTCCACGGTAGGAAATTTAATTAAAAAAAAAATTAAATAACTTATACTCGTTTATTGCCCCATTTCTCCAGAACCTCCGCTTGGGTGGTTCCCATTGGTTGTTCTCTAGTCCTGCAGTGACGGTATTCCTGAAGGAAGACAATTTGCTGATTTAAGGGGAACATCTTTAGAAATATTGTCTTGTGAAGAACACCCCTGCTGTCAATATGCCCTGCAAGACGTGAGGGTTCCCCAGCTTGGGACTCCCGTCTATGAGCTAGAAAGGAGTACCACTCTGTAAGACTCGAGCCAATCTTGGGTTACATGGACAGCCATGATGGTCACCTCTACGAGAACAAAACTGGTTCCCTTTTAACACAATATTCAAGGTGGAAAGCCAAGGTCCTACAAAGCCATGTTCTCCTGGCATTGCCTTGAACCTTTCTGTGGAAAGGCCACTGCCTGGTCTGATCGAGCTTACCTTAGATGCTCAATTTTTGGCTTCCAATTCCTTGTAGTGGCTCGAGCCAATCTTGGGTTACATGGACAGCCATGATGGTCACCTCTACGAGAACAAAACTGGTTCCCCTTGAACACAATATTTAAGGTGGAAAGCCAAAGTCCTACAAAGCCATGTTCTCCTGGTATTGCCTTGAACCTTCCTTCTTCTGGTCTGATTGAGCTTACCTTAGATGCTCAATTTTTGGATTTCAATTCCCTGTAGTAGCTTCCTGCCTAGAACACACTTCCAATGATGTACGGTTATATAGACGACTTCACCATCATTATCCGTCCCACACACTTAAAATTTGAGAGATCAGGATATTTTTTTCCCTTTCATATACCGCTTGGTGCAGTATATGAAACCAAAATAAGAACTTCACTGTAGACAGTTCGGTTGTCTACTATATTGCCTCTTTCCATATGCCTTGTTAGGTTTAGAATGAGGACTCCGCTTTATTAGCCTGAGCAATCAGCCTCTACCTAGAGCTTCAGTCATTGTGAAGGACCTCTAGTGTCCTTGTAGTCTAAGGATGTCCAATAAGTTCAATCTTGCAACATGCTTTTGCGAAAACACACACCCTACCAATAATTAGAGGAGTGTCCCACCAGCCACAAGTTGCATAATTAACCACAAGGGGATGTGGATAATAAAGTGGGTTGTCCCAACTGGACAACCCCTTTAAATTCAAAGGTTGAATCACCATGTTTTAATTGACAGCTTTGGCTCTCTAATGTTCCTGGTCTTCATTGGTGTCCACATCCGATGTTTGTCATACAGTGCAAATTCTGTTTTCTGGGAATTCCTAGATATGTCATAATATTATCAAAAAGTTTATCATGTATTTCTCTATTCTTATTCAATAGGTTATTGGAGATTTTTTTGGCATTCAAGGAACTTTTGAACTTCGACCAAATCTGAAGACTATATGGGGAACTGGAAGGATAAGACTTGCGGAGAACAAATTGTTTGAAACCATAACTCCTTGCAAAACATGTAAGTAATTCAGTACTGTGGAGACCAGACGTGCACGGGTCTATGTACAATGTAGTATATACGGTATCAGTGAATGTCCTATAAAACATCCACACATGGAAGGGTCAAGGTTTATGCAGGTTTGTTCCTTGGTTGTGAGCAGGGACCAGCAATGGCAAGTCAGCAGAGGCTGTCTCTGGTCTCTTAATAACTAGCACTGTTATTTTGGATGTCCTAAATGATGGAATCTAGAGGGTTGTCCACATATAATATGGTTATTAAGTGGGCTTATCTCACCTGACCCCTATTGCAACCACATACAGGAAAGGTGACCTTGCATGAGGTCTATGGACAGTGAGGTCTATGGACTTCATTCCACAACATAGGAAAGTAATTCCCACTAGAAAAATAATCTGATATCCCAAAAAATGTGTAACATGTTGAGGTCCTACTGCTGGAACCCCACCCTCCATTCTTGAGAACTTCCATGACCACACACTCATGAAAATGTGGGACCAGGTGACCCCATTCTCAAGATCCATATAGCATGGATCAAATAGAAATGTTTTGCATGAAAAAAAAAATCCCTTTAATTAGCTGGTTTTTCTTCTGTCAAGTTCCAAAATTCACTTCTGACATTTTCGGTGACCTTGACAATCAATATGGTGCCAAGGGACGCCACCAAGGCTCAATCATATGCAAGTGGGGGCATAAGCAGGCTGATTTGTTGTTACTATTTCAGGAGAAGCTTTTGAGGTCACAATATAGTCTCAAGAACCGGATATATTCCCTGAAAAGGTCCCAGATATGTTCTACAAGCCCAGATAAATGGTGGCAATAAGGAATCATTTACCTTTATATGATCTTAGATTTGTAGTGTACCTCCAGCTAATTGTCATAAGTGAATAGTTCACTTGACTATAAGAAACATTTTAGTATATCATATTAAAGAAAAAGCTTCTATCTTTTATCAGGTTGCTTTGCTCTTTCCTGCTTTTAACATTGATGTCTATGGAGAAGGGGGGTGGGACTGATGGATGAAAGACACACAAACTGCAATTTTTTAGCTCTACTATATCTAGTAGGATATGGCTCTACTACTGTTTAGAGTGAGGTAATAAATCACTTACCATCTGACAGCAGCCTCCTCATCCCCCCTTCCTCTCTCCATAGACTTTTGTTGTTGAGGTTGGAGACAGAGAAGGGAGCTACAAGAGATAAGAAGCTGAGTGGAGGGGAAGAGGGGGAAATCATCCTAAGAAGCCCAGAAGGAAGCATAATTCTTTAATAAGATATATTACAAAGTTTCTTATAATAACCTATATTCACTTCATAACTGGTATAAACTGGTTTATAACTGTAGCTACACTTTAATAAGACTCTTCTAAGGAGAGGAACCTTAGACTACCAGGCTGTGAAAAGAATAGAGATGGTCACCTGGCAATTTTTTCCTTTTTTTAAATACACCAAGAACCAGTTCAAATCCATTAAGATCTGCTAATACTCCCATCAGTCAAAGGCACAAATTGTACTGCCTCTTTACAATGCTTTGTTTGGCATGAGAACCTGTTCCTTGCAAAATAGGATGCAGGAAATTTCACACCCATTGTCCACCGCTCCAAAGTCAATTACCTTTAATTAAAAACTTCACAGCTATTTGCAGAACGGAAGAATAATCGGCACCTGTTATTGCCATAACTTCCTCAATCGATGGGCCTGGCAATGTGTCCGACTCCTACCGCCTGGGTTTTCATGAAATGTTCCCAGAAGATGGATATTAATTAAAGTTTCATAAAAGTCACATATTTCTCCTTTTATTTTTATATCTTCATGCATACTGAATTTTTTTTATCCAAATGTCCTCTATAGACAAAGAGTTAAAGGGGTATTCCCATCTCACAAATGTAGTTTGTATAGTTAGATATAGCCATACCAATATTATCACTAATAGAATGTATTTATATAAAATGTTTAGAAGATTTTCCTATTTGTATATCCATTGTCCCACACACATCAGTCAGGCTGTTGCCCCTAGTTACGGCCATGTAGTAGTGGTGGTCAGCTTGCTCCTTTTCAAACCCACTCTGAGGTAACTGCTGTACTGTGAACACACATTACATGAGCATGTGGAGACACATCTTAGGGTACTTTCACATCTGCGTTTTGGACGTAGTAATATTAGTATGGCTATATCTAATTATACAAACTACATTTGTGAGATGGGAATACCCCTTTAATGTTAAACGTTTTGGCTACCTGCTGCATCCCCTAGGGGGAGCGTATGAGTTCAACAGGAGCGCTCTTCTGTCCAGTTTCTGGGCGGGAAACCAATATGGCCACCATTACAGGGGTTGTCCTTCAGCATTGACCTCCTGAGCAGGAGAACAGGGACTGATTTTGCCATTCTGGATTCCTTTCTGGCAGCTCTAATGGTGTCTGATTTGTTTCCTCAAGCAGGTGGCTTAGGAGAATCTGCAGTAACCGGAATTGTGGTTGGCGCCTTCCTAGGCACGGGACTCTTAATGGCATTCTACTTTTTCAGGTAACTTTAAATATGGTCTGGCACCATCCATATCACAAGATGTATTTACATAGGACTGCAGGGAAGCCTATTAGACTGTCACAATTCCCAACTGCTAGTGCCCATATGATGACACCAGTGTTCAGAATGTCGCTTGGGCCTAGTGAGAGTGTTGCTTTTATTAGGTTCACGCTGGCCTGTAATATACATTTAGTGGCGTAACTACCATAGCGGCAGACCATGCGACTGCTATGGGGCCCAGGACAAGAGGGGGCCCAGTCTTAGTTCGGATTATCTCCTCTTCTACTGGAGGTGAAAACTTGGTCAGGATTCTACCCTCTAAAAGAACAACTTGAGGCAGTGGAAAAAATGGCCCAAGGGTCATTGAAAGGGGTTTAGAAGGAAACCCTTCTGTCCTGTGTGGGGACTTGGTTTGATCCTTGCTATGGGGCATTTACTTCTCTATGTACACCACTGTATACATTACCATTAAAGGGGTCCTCTCACTTCAGCAAGTAGCATTTATCATGTAGAGAAAGTTATTACCAGGCACTTACTAATGTATTGTGATTATCCATATTGCTTCCTTTGCTGGCTGGATTCATTTTTCCATCACATTATACACTGCTCGTTTCCATGGTTACAGACCACCCTGCAATCCATCAGTGGTGGTCGTGCTTGCAGACTATAGGAAAAACCACTAGCCTATGTGATCTCCCACAGTCCCGACCACCAGAAAGGCTGACGCTTTTTCCTATAGTGTGCGAGCAGGACCACCACTGATGGATTGCAAGATGGTCATAACCATGGAAACAATCAGTGCATAATTGGATGGAAAAATGAATCCAGTCAACAAAGGAAGCAATATGGATAATCACAATACATTAGTAAGTGCCTTGTATTAACTTTCTCTACAAGATAAATGCCACTTACTGAAGTGAGAGGACCCCTTTAAAGAGGTTTTCAGTAATAATAAATGAAAAGTTCTACAACGTTCTAATAGACTGTTTCAATTCTTCATTATCTTCAGTGTATCTGCTTCCCATCAGTGAATGAGAGTGAGAAGCAGTAAATGCTAAAATGGGAGGAGGGGGGGAGATGCAGCAGTATCTATCTTTCAGAGTCTGTGCAAGAATCATGCTGTGAGAGGGGAGAAGGGAGGAGGGGGCAACATTGTTAGATTCTCCCACTGTTTAAATTCCATTTTGTATTTTTGTCTTGTATTGATTTCCTAAAAATGACCACACAACCATCCAGTTTTGGGTGGACATAACTTGTATACATTAGCTTTGTCACCTTGGTGTCCATTTCATAGGATAATCTCTTGAAAAATGGAACAGTCTGTAGGTATACACAAAGAATCCAGCCAGAAGGTCTGGCAAAACATGAGCTTTATTAGGCAATGATAAAACATACCCTATTTTTCGCCCCTATAAGACAAACCGGCTCATAAGACGCACCTAGGTTTTAGAGTAGGAAAATAAGAAAAAAATATTTGTCATCAGATCCTCTTATCAGACTGCCCATAAATTTCAGGACATCACATCAGACCCCCATGTCAGAACTCCATCAGCCGTCCATGTCAGACCCCCAACAGACCTCAGATCAGCCCACTATGGCCCGATATCAGCCCACTGTGCCCCATACCATCTCACTGTGCGCCCACCAGACCTCAGATCAGCCCACTGTGCCCCCATCAGACCTCAGATCAGCCTACTGTGTCCCCAACAGACCTCAGATCAGCCTACTGTGTCCCCATCAGACCTCAGATCAGCCTACTGTGTCCCCATCAGACCTCAGATCAGCAGAATGTGCCCCCATCAGACCTCAGATCAACAGTATGTGCCCCCATCAGACCTCAGATCAGCGTATTGTGCCCCCATCAGTCCTCAGATCAGCGTATTGTGCCCCCATCAGACCTCAGATCAGCGTATTGTGCCCCCATCAGACCTCAGATCAGCATATTGTGCCCCCATCAGACCTCAGATCAACAGTATGTGCCCCCATCAGACCTCAGATCAACAGAATGTGCCCCATCAGACCTCAGATCATCAGAATGTGCCCCCATCAGACCTCAGATCAGCAGAATGTGCCCCCATCAAACCTCAGATCAACAGTATGTGCCCCCATCAGACCTCAGATCATCAGAATGTGCCCCCATCAGACCTCAGATCATCAGAACGTGCCCCCATCAGACCTCAGATTGGCAGAATGTGCCCCCATCAGACCTCAGATCAGCATATTGTGCCCCCATCAGACCTCAGATCAGCAGAATGTGCCCCCATCAGGGGGAAAAGAGTGCAGGGAAAAGAGTGGAGCGCGGGACCGGAGGGCAGCGGCAACGCAGGACAGGTAAGTAAGGTTTTTATAAGTGGCTGGGTGGGCTGATCTGAGGTCTGATGGGGGTCCCTACGTACAAGTGAGCGCTTCCTTATGGAACCGCTCACTTGTATTTGCCCTATAAGACGCACCGCATTTTTCCCCTACTTTTGGGGGGGGGGAAAAAGTGCATCTTATAGGGCGAAAAATACGATAAAAGCAAAAAGAAATGCAACGCAACAGCTCTCTGCAAAGACAAGTAATAAAGGAAATACAACTGTGCCATACTCACTATAAAAAAATGTGCTAATGCTACATTATAAATGTGACATTCTTGGCAAATACATTTTGTATAAAATTATTGGTGCCTGTCCACCAACGACAAGGCCATCTCTTTAGGACAGGAACCTACACTAAATATTACATCCTCTGGTGCCATACCGGACTCCATTAAATTCAGGGAATGCAGGTTCCACACGCATGCTGAGCCCACACTGTATTATACCTCTTTTGGTGCCACAATGGTCTCAATTAAATTCAGGGGATTCAGGTTCTAGATGTTAAAACGTAGGGGGTCATTAACTATCAGAAATATGCCATATTTTGGGCACAGAGGTTATTTGCGCCGCAATCCGCAACTTTCCCCCCCTCACGCTTCGTCTAATTCATCATTTTCTGTGCCTGTTTTAGTTGTACAAAATGGTCTAAATGTAAGACAGCAAGGAAGCTGTCTTACATTTAGACGGGCGATGGAGATGCCAAAGTTATGTAGAGGCTGGCGCCTCTTCATAACCTCGGTGGATCTACCGCCAGCTATAGGGGTGGAAGCAGATTGGCTCAGAGAGTCCAGCATGATCTCATGCCTAGATAAGCCTGTCTACTCAAAATGCTGTGTATTTATAGAAAACAACAGAGGGAAGTACTGACTTCCTGTGGGCGTGGCCTAATTCACAGCATCCAGTGTGACAGAGCAGAGCTGCAGTGTAAAGAATGGGGAATACACTAACACTGTGCAGCAGTATACAGATGAACGAGGAGGGGAGAAAACAGAAGTTTTTTTCTTTTGAATTTTAATTCTTTTTTCTACAGTTTACTTCAAAAATATAATTTTATTCCTTGATTGCAGGAAGAAATACAGAATAACTATCGAAAGACGAAACCACCACGATGACTGTAACATCGGCAAGCACAGACAGCTGAGGGAGGATTCCATACGGTCCAACTTCTCTGCGGCTTAGGAAAAATAGTTTTGTATGAAGATGCAACCAAAGACATCGCAGTATGCGAGGAGGAGCTCTTGTAGAAGAGGAGTAGAGTCCTGTTAGTTGTTGTTTTTTTTTTTTTTTTCTTCAAAAACTCAGGAAAGATTTAGAAATCGTATGATGCCACATGGCCTTTCATCTGGGACAATTTCATGATTCACAAATTTGGACACTATCTGCTGGATCGTGGCAAACGGTAGATTTTTTTTTTTTTTCACGTAGGAATAAAAAAAAAAATTGAGCAGCAAAAGAAATTGAAACAAAAATATTTTTTGGCCAATAATTGTAAGGTGATACTGAGAATTTTTTTTTTTATTGTATTCATTTGCCTTGACCTGCAAATAGCAGATATTATTTTCCAAGGGGTCACCAGGCTTTTGCTTAATTTTTTTTTTTTTCAAAAAATTTTTTTTTCTGAGGTACATTAAAGAACTCGTTTTGACTCGAGAGTCAGACGTACACAGTGAAGCATTGATGCTTAAATTCGGCCCATCTTGTTAAATTTTTCTGGTTTGCTCAGTCCCTACACAGATATTTGGGATGACGTCGAGGCGTAACTGAAAGGTCAACCTTGTGTGAGCACAGGCCATGATTGTAATCCTGTGGATGTTTAAATGCTTTACCGTAGAGTATATTCAGGATAACTTAGCTGGACGGCTAATTCAGGTTTTATATTGTATAGATTTTATTTAATGATGAACACTATCGTTGCAGGTGATACCAATGGCTCCTACTAGCTCTCGAAAAAAAAAAAAAAAAAAAACATAAAGTTGGGACTCAATGATATGTTGATTGAAATGGTATAAACTCAATTCGATTTCATTTTCATATACTTCACAAGCTACGCATGGCAACACTATATGAAAAAAAATTCTGTAGGGTAAAATAGAAGATTTATTGAATTCATAATAATAATAATTAATAACTAAAAATTACTCCTCCTATTAAGGGCTCATGCACACGAATGTATTTTTCTTCCGTTTCCATTCCGTTTTTTTTTTTACAGGTCCGTATGCAGAACCAGAAAAAAAACGGAAATGACTCCGTGTTCGTATATACACATGTCTGTTCCGCAAAAATAAAAACAACTAGAACATGTCCTATTTTTGTGTGTTTTGCAATGGATCTGCAAAAATGCAGACGTCACACGGATGTCATCTGTTTTTTGTTTTTTGTTGCAGATCCGTATTTTGCGGACTGCCAAATACATACTCTCTTGTGCATGAGCCACCTTGGACAACCCCTATTTGTGAGAAGAGTCCCTTTACAATTAAATGATCACAAAGTATCCTCCTGCTGGGACTCCAACAATCAGCTACAATTTGTGAGAAATCTGGTAGCAATTGTAGACTTTTTCTACAGCACCCCCACAGGTGAAATAAAGTATTACACATTCACATCAATAGGTTCTCCGTGTAATACAGGACAGGACGGGTGCTCTATGTAACTGCCCTCCACTCTGAACATGAGAGGAAGATACTGAAAAGAGGAACCCCCTTTATTAACTCAGATTGCCTAATCGGGTTCTAAATTGGACACCCCTTTAAAAGTCCACGGGCAACAAAATATTAGAGCAAATGTAGTATTACATGGCGGCCATTCAGATGATAATAGACGGACGGTCGAGCCTGCCAGAGTGGAAGCTGAAACCACTAAATCAATGGTAGTTTTAAATTGTTTCTCTGAATTTAAATATTCCATTTTTTGTGTTTTTTAGATTTTTTTTTAAATTGAAAATATGCTAAACTGAAATGTAAAGAAATTCACAGAAACAAGGGTCAAAAAATAAAATTAATGTCATTATTATTATTATTATTATTATATTGATATTTTTATTGCAGTAATACATGTTTTTGAATATCAATATAATTTAAGAAAAAAATTTTACTTTTTTATTTTTATTTTTTTCATTAGGATGTCCCCAGGTTTACAGCTAATTATGAAGCTCTACCTATACTTACCATTGTTTCAAAAGGCAAGTACAGGTGCAGCCTGGCCATTAATAGTAGTTAAGCAGACATTGTAAGTTTATGTTTTTTGAAAAAATTTGTGGGATGGGGGATCATGAGTCAAGGAATTGAGATCAGTTAGGGTCAGCTAGCTTTTGTATGTGAAGTTGAAAATTTTGAGGGGTCAGAAAAAAAAATAAGGCCCATAAATTCTACCAAATAGAGAACCTTTGATTTTATACTGAAAATGTAAATATTTTATCTTATATTCTTGTACATAAATAATTTAGATTTTTTTTTCAGTAAAAAAACATTCCATTCTAACATTTTCAACGTCTAACAGTCATTTTTTGATACTATGTTCACTTTTTTTTAAAATTTTAGTTACGTGAGAGAGGAGCAAAAGTGCTGAGATCACACAAAGTAGAATTTTTGATCAGTGTTCACTGTAAATATATGCTATTTAGTAGTCGTATTGTGTCTAATAGACATTCAGGAATGTTTTTGTTTTTTTATGTAGGTCTAATTATATTGGAATTTCTTGTACACAACTTTGGAATGAAATCAACATTGTTATATTTAGGGCATTGCTACAAAGATGACACTCACAGACACCTAAACTAACTAGCGTTGCAGAAAAATAGCAAAAACTTGATTAAAAAAATTCAACCAAGACATTGAGATATATATACGGGAGTAAATATTGTGTATCATATTTAAAACACAATAACCATAAACTCAGAGCTTATCACATAAACTAAAAAAATATTTTCTCATAATGTTGCAGGTGCCAATTTTTTTTTTTCTTTCAATACATCTTCAAATGTGAAATTTTGAAGACCTTTTCCCCATTTATTAAACCTTAGATGCAACGCTTTGGTTTGGAATGTTTGCCTTGATTTATGAAGGTCAACATTTTTTAAAAACCCATTTAAGGGGTTGGCCAGCTGTAATTTTTGGAATGTTTGCAATGATTTATGAAGGTCAACTCTTTAAAAAAAAAAAACATCTAAGGGGTTGCCCAGCTGTAATTTTTCAAAATAGGTTAAACAAAATTTAAATAAGTCATATGCACCACACCGATCCCTGGCAATCCCATATTGATACTTTCTGGGATCCCTGCTGGTCTCTAAAAAAAAAAAAAAAAATTACAGGCCGGACAACCCCTTTAAGTGTTTATTAATATAATATTCTAATTTCTCTTGTCTATTATGATTTAGCTTGTAATGTAATATTATTTTTTTTGTCTTTTTTTTCTGTAATATTTTCCTCCAATATTTATAAAGTCCTTTTTATAATTGTATCATAGAGGGGTTCTCTGGGCCTGTACCTAAAAAGTCTCAGCTAACCTGTGGACAGTACCACAGATTCTGCAATCCTGGCTGGGATCATGTGATCTCCTGACTAGCTGGGGGCTATTCCTCTGATGTTGCAACAGGATGTGGCCCTCTTTCTTCCTGTTCAGCTACATATACATTATTCACCTGAACAGGAAGAAAGAGGAGAACATACGGTTAAGAAACATAAGAAGAAGAGTCTGTTGGGCGGTCACGTGATCCCAGCTAGCATCGCGGAATTAGCGGAGCGATGGAAGGGTAAGTACTGCTCAAAGTGTCTTCTGTCCACAGCTGAAAGAGCCTTTTTAGGTACAGACCCCTTTAATACTAATAATAGGTACAATGAATGTCCCCGGATGTACAAAAAGTAATAATATTGTTTTATTTCTCCTGTTAAAAACTACATTCTTCAAAAAGTTTTTTTGTCACCGTTATTGGGGGAGGGAGATAAGATTTGAAATCTATTACATTAGCATAAAGCAAAAGGCTATAGGTGCTGCAGTATGATTTTGTATTTTTGGAACCACTATTGTTTTTGAAAGAGAATTTTATCTATAGACTATAAATAAATTTATGTAAAAAAAAATTCTAATTCCTTTTTCCCAAATTTTTGTTTTTCTGTTCTACATATTTAACACTTTCGATGCTCCACAGAGGGTTCTTATTTTATGATGTACTGAACAATAACCTTGTATTTTTGGTTTATGTTGGATCCACTGCCGTACACTTTAAAAACTGAATATTTTTTGGTGTATTTTTGCCCTATTTGTATTGGTAAATGGAGATGGAAAAATATTTTAGTTTTTATTTCGAAAGTGAAATTGGACACTGTGGTCACGTGTTGGGCAATGCTTGGTAAATTCATTGTGTGTTTAATCTGCAGATGATGCTTTTGTTAACAACTTTACTATCGAATATGGTTAGCCAACTAAAGGAATCCAAAAACTTATATTGTAAAAAAAAATTGTCCGTGCTATTCACAATTATATCATTATAGCGCTTACCACCCACACTGCCATATTATGACTCTGTGTTGTACATCTCAATAACATGGCACCCATGGACTATGATAGGGCCCTTCTGTAGCTTTGTATGCCTCACAACAGTCACGTTGAATTCCGTACAAATCTAATAGTAAAAAATTTGGTTAAAAGCTTTTTTCAGTACCATATTAGGAAAAAATGTCCATAATACAGTACCACACAGAGGAACACGGAGTGGCTCTCAAATAGGACCACATGTCCCTAGGTACAGCCTTTATATAAACTGTTCTGTAGATTTATGTGGTCTAAAAGTGAACAAAAAATTCAACATTTTGAAAATTTTTGGTCTAGATCATGAAAATCAAAACCAGTCAAAACAAATTCTGATAATTGACTATAAATTGAAAGGAGTATGTGACCAGATAGATCTCAATCGTTAAGCATGACCAATGGGTGCAATAGCTCCCCAAAAGGGCCCATAGGGGACAATTGAATACTAGCACCAAGTATATGCTAATGGGACCCATACATATGTAATGGCATCTTAATCAAGTAATGGCAAGGCAATTCACATGATTTCAGATAGAAAAACACTCCTTAAAGGGGTTATCCCATGGTTTATGCAAAAAATGAAAATCCAACATCATATAGACATGATAATCTCTTTCTAACAAAGCTAGAACCAGCCCTGTACCTCACATGGATCCAGAGATCTTCACATTCATTGCTCTGCTAGATTTGTATCAAGCTGACAGCTCAAGGGGAGTGGCTTTTCTGCTGCAGCTCAGGGGGCGTGTCTCAGCTCTCCCTATCATAGCACAGAAGGCAGTTGAAGGATGAAACTGAGCATGTGCGGCCTTCTCAGTGACCAGGTCAAAGAAATAAGAGAAAGAACAAACAGCAGGTGGCACGATACAGATACATTTTATTGATTATCTCAGTGGCTGTGCGAAATTTTTAATTACATGCAATTAGAAAAGTGTTCAGATCCAGGTGCTGGTTTGAAAACCGTAGAATATTTTTCGTGGGACAACCCCTTTAAGGCCAGGGAACGAAATTTAAGGTTTTTTTATTTTTGGAATCTTAATACCCTAGTTTTTAAGATAGATCATCAATATCAGACTGGACGGGTCCAAAAAGGAGCTGCTGTTTTTGGAACCAGGCACTGCCTGGTTACTGCCCAGTTGAAGAGTACCCAAAAACTTTGTGAAAAACACAAAGGGGCAGAAGCACTGTTTGCAGCCCTCTGCCCCTTCAGCTCTGGTCAACTTTTCAAGCATGTGGACTACAGATCCATAGAAAGGAGGGGCAGATTGGCCATAGACCTTACAGGGAAATTTCCCAGTGGGCCAATGCCCTGGGGGGCCGCCTGAGCCCTCCTCATGGCCAGCCAGTGGAAGTTTTTGGGGATGTATTTTGTGCTGCTGGACGTATTTTTGTGATGGACTGTGGTATTTGGCTCTGTAGGGGTGGTATAATGTGTCACAATATGGTATTGCTGGCCCTGCCTTCCATCAATTTGGACCCAACTACAAAATGGGACCACTTTTATTTTTTTTTTACAGGGCCATTTTAAGTTCCCAGTCCGCCCCCGATAGAAAGTATATGGGATCCATACTCCACATGCTCAAAAAGCCCAGCAGAGTCGACAAAAGCCAAAATTACAAAGGCTTCTGAGCAGTACTTCTACCTCTTCATGTTTTTCAAAAAGGTTTAGATGCCCTTTAAGTAAATGGGAGCAGCACTGCAGTAACTAGGAACGGCCATTATACCATGTAAGGAGCTGTGATGTTCCGGCCACAGGTGGCGAGAGATAGACTCCCTCCAATCTGATATTGATGACCTAGTTAGCAATGTACTGTAGACTCCTGAAAAACCCCTTTAACATATGAGGTGCAGTTTATTTTTGCCCGCAGATCATAACATCGGTATAATCCTATACACAGTTACTGTGAACGGCACTGAATTTTTTTTTTTACATTGCCGTTTTTGGATTCCTTACCGGAGTCCTGACAGTCTTCATGATGCTATTGTACTGATGTACGCAGCTCTGCCTGCGAATAATGTGATTTTATTTATTGTCTTTTTTTTGTAGTTTTTGTAGAGCACGCATCTTCTTCAGGAGGTAATTTTTGTTTTTCTTTATGTAATATAATTATTCTGTCAAAGTGATGATTTGGTCAGTTGTGCTTTGTGTGATATCTGTTCACTATTGTGTACATCTTTGTAAGCATTGTTTTTTTTTTTCATATCCAGATGCAACGATACGTTCCAATTAAAAATAAATGAGTTAGATGTTGATGTGACCGGGTTCCTGTGATCTATGACTTCACACTATAGAAAATTTACTCCAACAAAGGGCAAGGGAAATGGGAATACAAGTGCGTGACCGGGTGGCAACTACATTTTCTTCACCGGCTTCTAATAAATAAGAGGCGTAAATTTGGTTGCTATGGGCAGTTCCTCCCTTTTTCCCCTATCACATGGCAAAACGTTCTTTTGCCCAGACTGGTCTTCATATGTGGAATCCAAGGCACATCCCGAAAGGTACTGATTCTCCCTGTGAAGATCCAGATGGAAGGGCAATGTTCTGTTGGAGAAAGTATGCAAATTAGCTCTCCTCCAGAAGGACGAAGCTGTGTCTCTAGTGCCACCTATAGGTGACTAACAACTTTTTAAATCAATGTCCAACCCTTTCTAGAGTCTTCAGGCATGACTCAAATCAGGAATGTCCATCTGTAGATGGCACTGTTTAGAAGTAGTAGGATTAAAGGGGTTCTCCGGGAAATTAAGAAAATGAAAATACTTAAATAATACTTTATTGTAAATATATACCCAAATAGTATAATAGTTATAATGGCTCTTTTTTTCTGGGGAGCAATCATCAGGAGAAACAAAATGGCCGCCGTCTTATTAGTACACACAGAACCTGTCCTAATCACACAGCAGGACAAGTTACTTAACAACACTGAGGTAAAGAGCTGCCTCATCCTCCTCTCTGCTCTACTTGTCAGGGATTATCATCCTGAATAGAGTTTAATATGAGCTTCAACTGAATCTCTGCAGGAATGAAGTTCATGAGGAGACATGAAGTACAGAGAGGAGGGTGGAGATGTTAGTAAAGAGTAGCCTGTCCTGTCCGTCCTCTCTGTACTTCATGTCTCCTCATGAACTCCATTCCTACAGAGATTCAGCTGAAGATCTTATCAGCTGTATTCAGGATCATAATCAAGCAGAGCAGAGAGGAGGATGAGGTAGCTCTTTAGCTCAGTGTTGTGAAGTAACTTGTCCTCCTGTGTGATTAGGACAGGTTCTGTGTGTACTAATAGGACGGCGGCCATTTTGTTTCTCCTGATGATTGCTCCCCATCAAAACGAGCCATTATATCTAATGAAAGGTATTTGGGAATATATTTATAATAAAGTAATATTTAGGTATTTTCATTTTCTTAATTCCCGGAGAAACACTTTAAAGTGGCATCTCACTAGGATGTGCCAACAAAATAGGTGCGAGTCTGATCTCCTGAATGGGCCCCTGAAAGTGAACGTGAGTGCACTACGCATACGGCATGCTCTCGATTAATTTCTATGGGAGTTCCAAAAATAGCCGAGGGAGCACACTCGTCCATTTTGGGAAGACCTATGGAAATTAAAGGAGAGCACACTGCGCAAGTGCCGCCATCGCTCTATTCAGTTCTACGGGACTGCCAGAGATAGCTATTTTCGTCCGTCCCATAGTAAATGAATAGAGGGCACAGCTGCTCTCCTCTCATTTTGGGGACCCTGTTCCGTAGAAAGGTATGGGTCACAGAGGTGGAACTTGCACCTATCTGACATTGGTGGCATATCTTAGCGATGTCCTTTCAAGAATGGCCTTGTAAGATGTTCTTTGGGTATCTCACATAGCTATCCATAACCCTAGTCTGAAATGACAAGTAGCACCATGTTTTATGGCTCTATAGTGAGTAGGTCATTAACTTACAAGGGTGGTGGGTACAAGCCACCCTGTGCACCCTTGCTCCTCCTGCTTCCTTGGCCAGACGCCCAGACCCTTCCTCTCCTTCTTGATTGACAGACCTACAGTAGGTGAGATGCCTATGCAGGATCCTGACCGTTCAATCAAACTGGAGAGGGAGGGTCTGGCAGAGGAAGCAGGAGGAGCAAGGGTGCACAGAGGGGCTTGGACCCACCCTCGGTGCACAACTACTCATTTGCAAAAAGTACCTTATCTAGAGAATGAAGAATCGCATCGCTGAGTGAAAGGTATATCACCTCCAGTTGAGCTAAGCCTACAAGGCATTGCAACAAGCCTGGTTTAGCAGTGAATTTCTAAGTAGAATCCCTTTAAAAAAAATACTGTAATATGTTTGGATGACTAGCAAAGCTGAAAACCTAAAAAAAAAACTAACTAAAAAATAGAAGCAAAACTGTAGATCTATCCTGGTTTGCTCAATTGGCACCCAGTAGCTAATCTCCACCACATCTCTTCTTAGGGAAAATATTAGATCTTGTAGACATAAATGCTAAAAACACACAAAAAAGAGAACACCCAATCAATTATGGATTTAGGCAAGTTTGTCATCGTCAGTAGAAGGTGATGTCATTAGCACCAATTAAGTATGATGTTTGCCAGAAGCATTTATACTTTACATAAAGTGACTACAAACAGACCAGGCCAAAAGGGTCTCCTCATCTCACAGTGAAAAGGGTCTGGTAATTGTAAATGCTCCACAAGTGACAGGGGCGACGTGCAGTAACTTTTACCAGTAAATCAAAAGCTGCTCTATGTCCAGTGAGGGTTCACATAAATACATAGGGGCTGGAGTTATGGTGGCTTTGGTGACCTCATGTTGGGATCCCAACTCCTCCATATCAAATCATATCATAGTTTCTGTGTGTGTGTATATGTATAGATAGATAGATAGAGAGATAGATAATGTCCACTAGCTAATATCCAGAGTAACCACCATGCGCAACACTGTCAACACCTAGACTGGTTGGAAGTGACTCAATAAAGTCCTGGTAGGTTGTCACAGGTATGTGGAGCCATGCTGACTGCAATGCATCCCACAGCTGCTGGAGGGTACATGGGGAGGATCCATAGAACGAGCAAGACCATCTAGGTGGTCCCACTGATGGTCAATTAGGTTCAAGTCTGGGGAATTAGGGGGCCAGGGTAGGACTTGGAGGTCTAGGTCATGTTCTTCCAGCCAATGTCAGACATTTCTAGTCGTGTGACATGTTGCATTGTCTTGCTGGAAGATATCATCCGCCCCAGAGAAGACAGTCAGCATGTATGGGTGTATGTGATCTGCAAGGATGGATACATACACAGACTGGTTGAGAGTGCCTTCCACGTGGATGAGTGGCCCAGAGAATACCATGAAAACCTCCCCCAGACCATAACGCTGCCCTCACCAGTTTGTGTTCTTCCAGCAATGGCTGCAGGGTGTTTGTTCTTTGATGTTTCTCTCCTGACACACCAACGTCCATTCATCCATGAAGCAGAAGACGTGACTCATCGGAGAAGACAACCCTTTACCAGAGGAGGCCCAATTCTGTTACTGCTGTGAAAATTGAAGCCTTTTCTGTCAATGCAACTTTGTTAGTGCTCCATACCCAGTAGGGTTCTCTGAACTGTTGTGTTAGACACACATCTGGTAGCCTCCTGGTTTATTTTGGTGATGAGCTGCTCTACTGTATCATGTCAATCCACCCTCACGCACCTACGAAACCATTGTTTACTCTCATATCAATGGCATGTGATAATCCGCAGTTTCCACATTGCTTATTCACAATGGTGCCATTTGTCCACTCACAATACACTTTCACCACAGCAGTACGAGAACAGTTTACATTGCGCAGAAATATTGCCACCCTTGGCCTTTTTCAAACACTGGTAAATTGCACCTTTTACCCATGACAACAACGAGGGATATATGTGCAGACAGACGATCGCACACCTTATATACCCACTGAGCCCGCTCAGCACACCTTATATACCCACTGAGCCCGCTCAGCACACCTTATATACCCACTGAGTCCGCTCAGCACACCTTATATACCCACTGAGCCCGCTCAGCACACCTTATATACCCAACGAGCCCGCTAAGGACACCTTATATACCCACCGAGCTCGCTCAGCACACCTTATATACCCACTGAGCCCGCTCAGCACACCTTATATACCCACCGAGCCCACTCACAACACGGGACTTCCAGCTGACATGCTGAAGTTGAAAGTAGGAAGTGGTCATAATAATGTGACTCGTACCTAATAAATCAGCAGCTGATTGGTGATGACAGGCTGTGCTAAGACTTCTTGCTGAGAGAGAGGCAGAGAGAGTTGCTTCCTTTGGTGTCTGGCCTCTTTATAATTCATTGTTTCCTGAATCAAAATAGATGAAAAAAATACATTTCAAACAATTATTATTATTTACAATTATTTATGGTCCACCCTTTAGAAACTGAACATTATAGATGACCTGTGATCATCAGGTATATGCCAGACCTTACAGAATCTTTGTGATCCACTTGCACTTTGTACGGCCTTTCCCTTTGAAGGTCAGCTATTTTTGCTGCAGAGATGTCCTTCCACTGAGAAACCTCACCACTCACCCTTCTCACATTACAAAGAAAGAAGGAGAGAGACACTGCCTTCTGGAATCAGTGCAGAGGCTGCTGTGATCACAGGCCTTCATTAGCTAACAAGTTCCTTTTCAGGACACAAACATGTGATTCCCTGTTTCATTTACATATTTCATTGGCTTGAATTATATCTCTGCCCATCTCAATCACTGTCTTCTAGCAGGGAGGAAGGTAAGGGGCTGCATTAATTAAAGTGCCACCCTGCACTGCCCCAACATTGCAATTAACGGTGTGTGCTGCCTCCAAATGACTGAAGCTACTAAATCACATAGAGCACTGGTTAGTTTTTTCTTTAATTAGAAACAACATTGAGCTGCAGGTCCTAATAGAGTTATAAGTGTATCACTGGAGGTATGCTTAAAAGGGACCTGTCCCCTTTCCCCATGTCCTTTTTAGTTACTACTTGCATCCCTCATGTAACTCTAGAGAATTTTTTCTTATGACTTTTCTTATATGTAATGCTTTTCCCCTATTATTCCTGGTTTGCAAGAAGTCTGCAATAAAGGCCCATCTGCACAGTATGACACTATCCAATCAGTGCCACTAGTGGCAGGGGGACGCACCCCCCCAACTGGTAACACCCATCTGGACCTTCATTGCAGACTGCTGACAATTCATTTTTGGACATCTAGTAAGAATAATAGAGGAACGGCACATCATAGACTGATTAAATTGATAGCTTTATACTTTAAAATTCCTGCCCCTTACCCCAAAAGAGGTGGCGCAAAATCCAAATTCCTGACTTATTTTTCTGTTGAATTTGGACTTTTCCTTCAGTGATATCACCCCGTCCACCCACTCCTAACATGTCAACCTCTGCCATGACATCTATTAGTGATCTCACTCAAAGTCTCTTTCACACAACCTTATTTTCAGCACCCCCCTTCCCCATCAGCCTGGTGTTTACTCTGCGTACACAGCGCGCAGTGTAAGGACCAGGCGCTCAATGCTTGTACTATAGAAGCCCGCCCCTGTCATGAATACCTCATCTATGATGCAGTGTTAAATCATCAGCAGAAAGGCCGGCGTTTATTTGGCTCCGCAGATTACATAAGCAGAAATCCAGCCTTGAAAATAATTACAATAATTGGTTTTACTAACCTTCAGCTGACGGCGCTGCGGTTTTCGCCTATATGTTTAAGCACCTGGCGGAGCCCGGTGTTATTCTGTGCTAGGTGTACATGAGGCTACGCCGTTCCAGAGGCTCTGACCTTTTGGCCGCTCCTCGCTTAGACACATCGATTTCGTCAAATGTGAAAAAAAAGGCTTTTGAATATTACTTTTTTTTTTTTTTTTTTTAATATTCCCACTTTCGTTAGGCCTTGGCTTTCCTGCATATTTCACATGCCGCTGTCACCTCAGATCCCTTCTCATTTCGTCTGGATAGGGAACAGCCTTCAGCCTTCGCTATGAATGAGGCATTTGTTGCAACAGGTGTGTTAAAAATCTGCATTCTGCGTAGTTTTAGGCGAAGCATGAGGACAGGGGCCGTGTCCTGCACAAAGGAGCTCGTCTTCATCATAGAACAGCTGTGATTTTACTGCAGATTGCTTTATGATTTTATGGCAAAGCGACTTTACGGCAGATTGCTTTATGGCAATGGTTCTACCACAAACTGTAACTTTGCAGCATATCACTTTATGGTTATGGTCGTATGGCAAACTGAATTTACAACAGATTGCTTTATGGCAATGGTGTTGAGAAACTGTGACTTTACCACAGATCGCTTTATGGCTACAACATTAAGGCAAACTGTAATTTTAGAGCTGATCGCTTTATGGCCAGTGTTACGACAAACTGTGACTTTACAGCAGATAACTTTATAGTTATGGTGGGGGTCATCTATCAAAGACCAGCGTTTTATGACAGTCCCTATCTGGAGTAGATTTCAATCCTCATTTACACCAGGAAACTAGTGTAAATGATAGTGAATGTGCAGTACCCCAGGACAGGGGTATCTGAAATTGTTTGGTAATGTACTGTACTGTAATGTGTTACTCTATACAATATCTGTGCATGGCGTGGGTACAGCCAAGGTTAATAATCCTGGTCCAGAACTCTTAGGAGCTTAAGGTGTGGGCTGGTTCCACCACTAGCTCTAGGTAGTTCTAGGAGTTGAAGGGAGAGCTTGAAGGGGGTAGGAAGAAGACACTATGTGTTCCTCTCCTCAGACCTCCAAGTTCAAGAATGCAGAGACTAAAGAATCTCCAGTGGATTCTCTGCTTCTGTTACTCCAAGACAAGATTGGAGAACCCTCATGGCCATGTGAGGAGTCCTAACCTACGTAAAGCTTTCCAGATCCTGCTGCGGTGGAGGGGTAACAAGTTAAGATCAATTTATTGCTAAGCCATTAGGACAGATTGTGATTTTACAGCAGATTGCTTTAAAGCTATGAACTTTGATATTGATCCTTTAAATTATGTATGTTTCATCATATATCTGATTTTTTTCCCCAGCCCATGCCATAAATGCTTAATTGGATGGAGACCTGGAGAATTTGTAGACCAAATCATTACCTTGAACACTTTTTCATGTTCCTCAAACCATTTCTGAAAAGTTTTTGCAGTCTGATCATGATATTATCCTACCATAAGAGACCATTGCCATTGGGGCACTTGTAAGGAGGGGGGATTCTTGTCAGTACAGTGTTTGTGTAGGTGGTAGATGTCACGTCCACATGATGCCAGGAACCATGGTTTCCCAGTAGAACATTGCCCAGATCATCCCACTGCCCCTTTTCATGAAGCCCACATGATGCAACCTGATTCATCTGACCAGGTCCCTTCTTCCATCGCTCCATGGTCCAGATCTGACACAGTGGACTAGCATCATATGCAAGTTGCAATGCCCTGTGTGATCTGACACCTTTCTATCATAGCCAAAACTAACTTTTTCAGCAATTTGCTCTACAGCAGCTCTTTGGTGGGATCGGACCAAATGGGCTAGACTTCATCCTTCACGTGCATCAAATATCCTTAGGTTCCCACAAAACCAACAATTTTGGCGATGCTCTGATCTAGTCAACTAGACCTCCCAGTTTCACCCTTGTCATATTTACTCAGATCCTTACACTTGCCCATTTTTTAGGCTTCCTCCACTTCGAGAACTGGTTGTTCCCTTCCTGCCTTACATAACCCACTGCTAAACAGGTGGTCTTATTCTCTTCACTTGTCAGTGGTTTTAATGTTATGTCAGAAATAACTGTTTTATGTGGGTTTGCCAGTACAATTTGAGGAAATCTCTACTCAGCGCTTGGCTCTAGCCTCCAGTAGCCACAAGCATTGCTTTCACTTAGTTTTTTGGTTTATGCACCATTTTTACATATTCTGTTCTGCAACCATTCATGAGTACAGTGGTTTTGTTTCCGCAGAGATTCCACCACAATCATCCCATGTGTACAGTCTGCCAGATCCGGTTGTACTAAATGTTCTGTTATTTGATGAATGAGTTCAACTTCTCTTTCTGATCTGTTCTCAGCATTTTTAGGGGGGAATCAACTTTGTATAAACTTGCCACTTTACAAGTCAGACCACACATGGAGGACTGTGTACAGTTCTTGGCTCCTGTGAACAAGGCAGACATAGCAGAGCTGGAGAGGGTTCAGAGGAGGGCAACTAAAGTCATAACTGGAATGGGTGGACTACAGAACCCAGAAAGATTATCAAAATTAGGGTTATTCACTTTAGAAAAAAGACGACTGAGGGGAGATGTAATAACTATGTATAAATATATCAGGGGTCAGTACAGAGATCTCTCCCATCATCTATTTATCCCCAGGACTGTGACTGTGACGAGGGGACATCCTCTGCGTCTGGAGGAAAGAAGGTTTGTACACAAACATAGAAGAGGATTCTTTACGGTAAGAGCAGTGAGACTATGGAACTCTCTGCCTGAGGAGGTGGTGATGGTAAGTTCACTATAAGAGACCAGGAGGGGCCTGGATGTATTTCTGGAGGTAATAATATTACAGGCTATAGTTACTAGAGAGGGGTCGTTGATCCAGGGAGTTATTCTGATGCCTGATTGGAGTCGGGAAGGAATTTTTTCCCCTAAAGTGGGGAAAATTGTCTTCTACCTCACAGGGTTTTTTTTTTTGCCTTCCTCTGGATCAACTTGCAGGGTAACAGGCCGAACTGGATGGACAGATGTCTTTTTTCGGCCTTATAAACTATGTTACTATGTAGGCACCCAACTGTGGCTTTACGGCAGCACACGGGAGCCATAGGTCTATGTGCACTGCCTGACAAACTCCATACACATAGTTCTGCCATGTGCATGGGCCATTATCCTGCCAAATGCTGTCAGTTTATGTTTTTGCTTTTATTTCGTCCTTTCTTCACATGTGTGTTAATGTACAGATAGGTGAAGACATTAACGACTTCCTCATACTTCAAATTCAACACTTGACGTCAGCAGTTCTTGATAATAACCTCATGGGAATGTTATCTCAAGTGGAGTCAGTAAAGTAACATAGTTTTCTCAGTCCGTTCCACATTACGGATGCTGATCTTCCTGTTCCAGGACCTTGGGCAGTTATTTATTTCGCTGCAGTCATTAATTTCCCTTTGAAAAGTGTCAGAGTTTGGCTGTTGTGGAATGCGTAAAACGATCCAGACTTGGGTGCAGGGACCACTGTTGTACCAACACATTCTCTAATCGTTGGTTCCTATTTTAGGTTGTGACAGAATAAAATAATGAGGTACCATAATGGAAATGTTTCAAATTTCTGGGTTGAAAATACTCCTTAAAGGCCCTTTTACACGAGCCGATTATCGTTCAAATAATCGTTCAAACGTTCGGATTTGCACGATTATTGTTGCGTATAAACATGGGTAACGATTTAACGACGAACGAGATTTCGTTCGCTTCTCGTTGATCGCATCTTTTGTCCCGCCAATAAATTAATCGTTCATCGTTCGAAAAATCTTCCAGTTTAAACGAAAATCGTTTAGTCGTTGGCAGATGGTAATGGTAATGCTTATGGCAAGGAGCAAGGAACGATCGTAATAACGATTATAAAACGACCGAAAGTACGAAGATTGTGAACGACTTCTCTTTCAGTGTAAACGGTATTTACATTGCATCGTTCGATCGTTCATCTACGATCGCTAATACGATTTATCTTTCCGTGTAAAAGGACCTTTAGTCTCTGTATAAGTTCTGCAACTTTCAATTGCTCCCCATTTTCAAGATTTCTGCTTGTGGTCTGTGAATGGGAACACTAGTTTCCATTCACAGGCAGTAAACCTGTCCATAATTAGTCTACTCTCAGCTGAAAAGTGAATACAATTGTAACCAGTCTAGACAATGCTCTAAACAGCTAGGACTCCAGACTGATACATTGTAACAAACTAGTACAGTTGTATCCAGTCTAGACAATGCTCTGTGAGCTAAACAGCCCGGACTCCAGACTGATACATTGTAACAAACTAGCACAGTTGTATCCAGTGTAGACAATGCTCTGTGAGCTAAACAGCCTGGACTCCAGACTGATACATTGTAACAAACTAGTACAGTTGTATCCAGTCTAGACAATGCTCTGTGAGCTAAACAGCCCGGACTCCAGACTGATACATTGTAATAAACTAGTACAGTTGTATCCAGTCTAGACAATGCTCTGTGAGCTAAACAGCCCGGACTCCAAAAACTAATTTACTCATACATGTCTGGTATGTATGGTATTCAAAAAATGGGAAACTTCCAGATAATCGTGTCCCTTTAAATCCATAGCGCTAGAGCCCTGCAGTAATCTGTGAAGTCTCCCATGGTAATATCTGTTTACTTGAGTCTATGAGACATTACGCTCAATATGTAATGTCTCTGAGGTGGTATGTGGTGTGAAGCAGGTGCCGTCACAGCGAGAAGAATTGTGCTGACGCAGCCTTTACGTCGTCTTTCTCACATGGGTGTCTGTGGCATCTGGCAGTGGAATGGCCATTGCTAACCAGTTCCTGCTCCTTTACGAAATGTACAAGAGGAGATGTTGTGGACTGGTGAAGAGTATCTGCAGTTGTCAGATACCAAGCAGCTGGTGAAAAATAGAGCTTAAAGGAGCCTAGATACGTTCCTGCTGGAGAACATGCAGTACCCCAAAGCAGGGGGCATCTGCAAATGGTTTATCATCTAATATATTGTATTGTTACCACATATACAAGCCCTTTCCACACCTGCCGCCTCCAACTCAAAAATATGTCCTGCATCCACGCATTCCTTAACTATGAGTCTGCAAAAGTACTAGTACATGCCCTCATCATCTCCCGCCTAGACTACTGCAACATTCTCCTCTGTGGCCTTCCATCTAGCACTCTCACACCCCTCCAATCTATCCTTCACTCTGCTGCCCGACTGATCCATCTCTCACCCTGTTACTCCTCTGCCTCTCCCTTCTGCCAATCCCTTCTCTGGCTCCCCATTGCCCAGCGAATTCAGTTCAAAATACTAACAAATACATACAAGGCCGTCCACAACCTGTCCCCTCCCTACATCTCAGAACTACTTTCCCGATACATCCCCACACGTAATCTTCAATCCTGACAAGACCTCTTTCTCTCCTCCCTCTTATCACCTCTTCCCACAATCGCCTCCAGGATTTCTCCCGTGCAGCCCCAATACTCTGGAACTCTCTACCCCAACATATCACACTCTCACCTACAGTGGAAACCTTCAAAAGAAACCTGAAAACCCACCTCAAGCCTACAACCAGTGACCCTGCTGCCTCTACACCGCCATGACCAGCTTTACCCTCACCTACTGTTTCCTTCTCCCATACCATATAGATTGTAAGCCCTTGCAGGCAGGGCCCTCTCTTCTTCTGTACCAGTTTGTAACTCGTCTTGTTCATGCTTAGTGCAATTGTCTGCATGTATGTGACCCCTTTCATATGTACAGCGCTATGGAATGAATGGTGCTTTAATAATAAATAATAATAATGTGTATGGAAGGCACAGCCCTCATAGGAGGTTAGATGTGGGCTGGTCCCACCCCTAACCTGGAGAGAATCTACTGTTACCAGTGAAGGAGAGAGGAAGCAAAGTCCTCGTGCTCCAGTCCTTAGTACTAGGCCTCAAGCTACAGGGACTCACTAATCTCTGCATGATCTATGGAAAGAGAGAGACAGAGGAGAGAAGCAGAGAACCTAGAGTGTGCATGGATGAGCAGTGGAGTCAGCAAGGTAACCTGCTACTTCAGCTATTCAGACTTTGCTGCAGTGAGGGACACTTTTAAGACACCCTTCATACTTGGACACGGTCCGGTCAGTTCTATCACTAAAGCCCTGTATCCTGCAGTGGACATTACAGCCACCCTTATAACAGTACAATTGTTCAGCATAGATTCTGCAGGAAGAGACTTTAGACAAATGGAGAGGGCCATAACTCTCAACTTTGCCAAAAGCCATACCTCACTGTCTGTGAGAGAACTGCATGTACAGTTGGAACTGTGTCTGCTATAAATGGATGTACTACAACTCCTTTTTAAGTAAAAAGTGACATTTGTTCTGCCATATCTAGCCTTGTTACTGACTCTTGCACCATACGCTGGCCACTGCACTCCAAACGCCCTTCCTTGCACCCATACAAGCACCTAACATCATGGGCACCCCAGCTACCATCAGCCTCAGAACCAGGGTGCAACCCTCCTTTCACTGCACCTACCCTAGTGTGAGGAAAGCTATTGTGATAGCCAGAGCCACTATCACTCCCATCCTCTGCTCCGGCTCCTCAGGGGCTCGTTACTCATAGGTAAGCTGTCCCCAGGACAGTCATCACCAAGAAAAGGGCACCTGGTGTATACAAAGGCTGATAGTTTTCTGAAATCGTCCTCAGCTCGATCAGTAGTGACTGCTGAGTGCAGAGACTGATCAAGCATTATATTATCATGACTGTGACCTCTATGTATATGCAGCTACATCTCATCTCTCACAGCTTACATATGTTTTCCGCATCCTCTTCAGTAAAGCAAGAGTTAATCACGGCCCAGTCTGTTAGGAGGTCAGTCTAAGGTGAAGGAGGACTGGCGACAATGTGCACTACCTGTTGTTGATGGTTCTGCGTGCCCACGGAAGATTCTTTAGTTCTCCACATACGTGTAATGTATCTTGTAGATACATGAGGAATTTTTCGTCCACCTCCACTTCCATGGTCTTGACAGATCCATAAAGACGTATGAGATATAGGTTTATCATTTGTATTAAATAACAAGACTCAGACAGGGAGACGTCGAAGACAAGCAGAGGGCAAAGTTCAGAAATGGACATCTCAGATCACAATCTGTCTCCAAAAGTAGAAGGGCTTATGGTATCTCAATCTTCTGGATGACAAGGTAACTACATGGGTACAGGGACCAACATCTACAAGCCTTTGGGTACAGGGTTTTCAAGGTTTTGATATTGATGGCCAGTCTTCCAATCAGACTTGTAGAGGACTGCTGAGAAGTGACCTCTACAGAACATATAGGATGCCATAATGACACATAGATGCAGGTGCCACTTGTGGGACATGCTCCTATCTCCACTCCAGAATGGGGCCTTAAAGGCTATGTACATCTTTGGTGGCAATTTTTTTTATTATTGCATTATACTTATTTTGACCTAAAATCACTTTTCTAATTGGTCTTTTTTAACAATATGGAATCCTTGTTTGTGTACAGAGCTGACATGCTCTACTAGCTGCCATTGGATCTTTCTTCAATTCCGTCATCTGAGGAGCAGCCAGACTCCTCATCTCTGCTCTCTGACCTTATAAACACTCATTATAGCTCAATCGTTATCTTACTGATAAGAATGTGGCTTGAATAAGTGTTTATGACCTTTTAGTAGTTTAGAGATAAGGCTTATTAGATGACCGGCACAAAGTGAAAGTGAAAGTACCAGTCACACAGTTAGAAAAACAGTTAATCCTTTGTGACTGAACAGCTCAATATTTTTAATAAAGACCAATTGAAAATATGATTTTTAGCCAAAAATAAGTTAAATGCAATCATAAAAAAAATTGACTCCAAAGTAAAAGTGAAAGAGAGCAATCCACTCATATGTCCATCATTAAAGGGGTTGTCCAAGTTATAAAAAAAAATATATAGCACTGTAAATCTGATGGGCAGCAATATATAACTAAGTTCAGCAAGTTTTAGGCAAAAAAAAAAAATCTATATTTCCTCATTTCCCTGGTTCTCTTCTGGCCTTTGTTTACATGCAGTAATAACAATCTCTGCCCCTCCCCCTTCTCTGCAAAGGCAGTGAATATAAGTGCTGAGTGACATGTCTGCCTGCTGGAATACTCAGCAGCATGTTGTATGTGTAGGACTACAAGTCCCAGCTGTACAATGACACTGCTGATACACACAGGAAATTCTCCCCACCTGTTCTTGTACAATTCCTCTATAGCTCCTTGCCCAGCATTTATCTCCTCTCACTGCTGCAGCTACTATTTGTGTGTTCTGGCTGAAAGGGTTAATGTTTTATCTGAAGGAATCTAGGGAGAGAGCAGATAGCAGCCCGGCAAAGAAAGGGGGCGTGGCCAGTGAGGTCTTGTACAGACTGTTATCTGAACTCTGAGGCTTGTGCACGAAACATCACAGACTAGGGAGATAAGGTGACATCACAGGTCATGTGACCCTCAGTCAACTCTGAGAAACCAGCAGCTTTAGAAACACAAAGTATATGGGAAAGTTGTTATACCTGACAAGTTAGAAACATATAAAGAACAAAAAAATAACTTGGACAACCCCTTTAACCACTATAGGACTTCCAAAAATAGCCAAGTGCTGACATCTTCAGAAGTCCTGTAGTAGTGAATGGAGGCGTGGCCATTCTCCATTCATTACTATGGGACTTCTAAAAATAGCTGAGCACGCTCGCTTGGCTGTTTTTAGAAGTCCCATAGCAGTGAATGAAGATCATGCCGCACATGCGCAGTGTGCTCTTTGTTCACGTCTGGGCCTTGTTCTTAAGATAGTGGTGGGTCCTAGAGGTGAGACCTGAATCTCCGTGACATTTATGGCATATGGTATTGATACATCATAATTGCCAAGATGGGGCAAACCCTTTTAAGAACATGGTCAATGCCTTGTTTTCAACCGGAGCTTCTCCAGAAGATCAGCATCTCGACGTCCAAACGACTCTGTGCAGATCACATGCCCACTGAGGGGTTTATGATAGTTTTAGAAATCCTATGGGGTTCAGATCAAGGGGCGAACACATGTACATGGCCCATGAGCACCATCACCCTGTGAGATTATTCCTGCTGGGGTTAAATGGATAACCAAGGAGACATTAGTTCTGTTGATGTTGATTATGAGTAAGTATATGAACGCTCTCCCAAAATAAAGGGAGGAATAAATCACAAGGGGAATTTTTTAAGTTAATTTTCCCGATTCTGCTTTGATGTAATTCGTGCACATTGTTTGATAAATTTGGTGAATCTTTGTCCAGAGTAGAGAAGTCTTAACATTCGATTTTGGTCTGATTTGGTCAAATCAGTTGTCCTCAGGTCCAAATAAATTCACCACAAATTGAAAGTGCTCCAATTGCCTGGAATAGTCACTCTCTGTCTCTTTCTCAGAACTTGTAGAAAAATTTGGGTCTACAGATATTAGTCCAGTTTTTTTACACCACTCTAGAACTTCGCGAAATCACAAAAATTCACCAAATTTTGGAGCAAAAATGCTGTGAACCAAAATCTGTGACTTTTATCTATCAGAATTCAGGCACTGAGGGAATAATACATTTTCCCTGAAGTTTAGTGGAGCCTGTTCAGCACATGGTAAGGTAAGGTATATCGAGTTTGGAGATCATGTCATGGTGGACCTTATTTCATATGCCTGATGTAAACTTGGTATTGCTCCCCATCCTGTATGTAAGCCAGCTTCAGACCTTCTCTGCATGGTCCATTTTGTTTAAGAATGGTCACAGAATTTATAATATTGGGTAACTTGTTATGGAAAGAAGGTGCTTCCGGTCTTTCGTAGCAGTAGGTAGTTATTGAAAGGTTTCGTAGAAGTTTCATCCACCACTGCATATGTATTATATTTCTTGACTCTAGTAGGGAGGGAGAGTCTAGCTTTACTGCTGCTTGATGTGAAAAGTCTGGACTTTGCTGCAGGGAGGCAACCGGACCACTTTCTCCTGAGATAGTCCTAGTATAGTTGGCAGCTGACCCTCAGGGTACAATAAATACACAAAAAACACAGGAAACCATAGGTATAGTCTGAACAGTCATCAAGATTAGAATGCTTGTTTTTAGAGATCCAAGCTGTGCACAGTAGATGCAGCAATAGGAAAGATCAGGGGGCAGAGTAGTGATGAGGTAACCACGAGGAAGGCAGGCTGGGGACTTGACTGGAGCACAGACAGAGTAGACAGACTGAGTTAACTTAAACACAAACTGAACTGAATATGGACTTAAAAAGGCAGCAGCACACAAGTAGGAAGGCACACACTTGAAAAATAGCAGAAGTAAAGACAGGAGATAACGCAGGATAAATGCAGGAAAATCGCAATAGCACTAGGCTACCAAACACCTTTGCTAGTCACCAGGGAACCTAAAGCTCAGGCACCCCCGGCTGGAGAGGGTTCCTTAAGTACCCAAGGACCCTCAGACATTGGCTGGGGAAGGATTTGGGAATTGGCTCTAAGGGAACATCCAGCAGGAGAACGGAGGCAGCAGCATGGGCAACCAGGATGCTGGAAGTGGCGCATCATCTGGGCCCACAGGGAACAGTGTGCAGAAATACAGCGATAACACAGAAAGTGTAGACAATTTTTAATAATGGCCAATTGGAAAAAATGCAATCATAAAAAAATTGCTTCCAAAGATGTTCATAGCCTTTAACCACCTAACTGTTTTGCCTGAGTCCAGCTTGGGCAGTGTGAAAAGAAACTAACTGGAGGGGGAGGGCTGCTTTAGATGGTGATATCATCTTAATGGTAGCAGCTATAAACATGCAACTGGTCTTGTATGAAAGCTGACAGTCCAGCTTTCAAAACAGCTAAAGTCCAAGCAACAGAGGAGAAATCACTGTTAGAAATCAAGTCGGGAATAATCACGAGTAAAACCTGTTTTTACTTTCATTTTCAGCTGCATTCACAGCATCCTGTTTTATTTCAGTGATATCGTCCTCTGTCCTGAACACATTGCTGTCATTGGCATTGTTTGAAAGCTTGGAATGTCTGCTTTCAAACAAGATCAGTTGCATGTTTCTAGCTGCTACCATTCAGGAGGTAGCAGCATCTAAAGCAGCCCACCCCCTCCAGTTAGCTATTTTTCTCACTGCTGGAGCTCCACTGTGGCAAAACAGTTAGGAGGTTAAAGGGGTTCTCCGTGAAATAAGAAAATGAAAATACTTAAAGGATTTGCAAATGAGCAAATGACACTTGATGCCAGTAATGTTACTATTATACCCCTCAAGTAACGCCGTTTTGCTAAAAATAGCGATTTTATAATATGCTAATGACCTCCCCTAGGTGCAGTAGGCGTGAACCTGCACCTAGGAGAGGCCGTAATTATGCCTCTTACCACGCCCCGGTCGCGCTGATTGACAGGGGCCGGGCAGCCAGCTCTTTCGGCTCCCGGCCCTGTACGAGCCCGAAATCCCGCGCCTGCGCAGTAATGAAGCCGGGACCCGGGCGGGCGCCGGCTCTCAACGCGCGCCTGATCGCAATGCGCAGGCGCGGGATCAGCGCGCGTTGAGAGCCGGCGCCCGCCCGGGTCCCGGCTTCATTACTGCGCAGGCGCGGGATTTCGGGCTCGTACAGGGCCGGGAGCCGAAAGAGCTGGCTGCCCGGCCCTGTCAATCAGCGCGACCGGGGGCGTGGTAAGAGGCATAATTACAGCCTCTCCTAGGTGCAGGTTCACGCCTACTGCACCTAGGATATTATTTCATTATAATATATTCCCAAATACCTTTCATTATTTATAATGGCTCTTTTGTCTAGGGAGCAATTATTAGGAGAAACAAAATGGCTGCTGTCTTAATAGTACCTACAAAACCTGTCCTAATCACACAGGACTAGTTACTTCACAACACTGAGGTAAAGAGCTGCCTCATCCTCCTCTCTGCTCTGCTTGTCAGGGGTTGTGATCCTGAATACAGATGATAAGATTTTTTGCTGAATCTCTGTAGGAATGGAGTCCATGAGCAGATGTGGCTAATAAGCAGCAGGACTTGTATGCAGTCTCCATTACCACAGTCTGTCCTGTCCAACCTCTCTGTACTTCATGTCTCCTCATGAACTCCATTCCTACAGAGATTCAGCTGAATATCATGTTAAACTGTAGTCAGGATCATAATCCCTGACAATCAGGGCAGAGAGGAGGACGAGGAAGCTCTGTACCTCAGTGTTATGAAGTAACTTGTCCTGCTGTGTGATTAGGACAGGTTCTGTGTGTACTAATAGGACGGCGGCCATTTTGTTTCTCCTAATCATTGCTCCATATACAAAACGAGACATTATAACTAATGAAAGGTATTTGGGGATAAATTTATAATAAAGTAATATTTGCGTATTTTCATTTTCTTAATTCCCGGAGAACCCCTTTAAGGAGATATTCTTCACTAGTACAAAATTGTAAGGACTGTGTGCTGCCCTACTGGCACTGTGCACTTGGTTCTGCACTGTTTATAACACAAAGTAAATGATAATTCTTATAAATCATGTAAAAGGTTATCCAATAAAGTTTTTATTATTGCCTCAGAAATATTTAATGTCCAAAAATATTTCAGTTTCTATTTTTATGATTTTTTTTATCATTTAATATAATTTTATGCATTCTGACATTTGATGCCTGTTTAATTAACTTGCCATCGACTACCAGGTACTAAGTTTATTAATTCCTCGAGTTTAATGACATCATTAAGACTCTCTATGTCTACCATTTTAGGACGGGTTTATGCAATCTCATTAAGGGCTCGCTGTAAAGTTCGCTCAGGTGGCGTTTCTAAATTCGCCTAAAATATTCATGCCCAATGTCATAAAGTTCTTGAATATTATTAGATTAACGATTTTTTGTTAACTGTGACTTATTATGAAGAAAATGGAAAATATGAAATTGAGCATGACCAACGTATTTCAAGTATGCGCCGGTTACGCCAATTAGGAGTATTTCTTGTCGAGTAACCATACCGCAAACTCCCATAAAATGCAATAGGGCGCCAAGTCTACACCAGAGAAATTCAGAGATTCTAGGAAGGTTTAGAAAAGGACATCTGTATAAATGAATATAAATGGCGTAAACATCGGTTATATTGAAGACATTTGTCTTCTTGATCTGTTGCGGGGGATGGGGTTACAAATAATGCTATTAATTCACAGAAATTGATTAAAGGGGGTGTGCCACGAAAATATTCAACATTTTTCAAACCAGCACCTAGATCTGAATACTTTTGTAATTGCATGTAGTTAAAAATTTAGTATGGTCACTGAGTTATTCAATAAAATGTATCTGTATAGCGCCACCTGCTGTTTGTTTTTCCTTATTTCTTTGACCTGCTCGCTGAGAAGGCTGCACATGCTCAGTTTCATCCTTCAACTGCCTACTGAGCTGTGATACGGAGAGCATGGACACGCCTCCTGAGCTGTGATAGGGAGAACATGGACACGCCCCTTAGCTCCATCAGAAAAGACACTCCCCTTGAGCTGCCAACTTGATATAAATCTAGCAGAGCAATGAATGTGGAGATCTCTGGATCCATGTGAGGCAAGGGCTGGTTCTAGCTTTGTTAGAAAGAGATTGTCATGTACTATATGATGTCTGATTTTCATTTTTTACATTATTCATGGGATAACCCCTTTAAAAATTGAGTACAGCCAGTGAGTAATTAAATAAAATGTATCTGTATAGCGCCACCTGCTGTTTGATCTTTTCCTTATTTTTTTGTCCACCACACTGAGGTCATCCATTCATCAACTGTCACCAGCTGTATCTACTGTTAGAAACTGTGACAGTTACAGGGAGAGAACTGCACCAGGAAGGGATGGCTCCCCTGGGCTGTGATAGGGAGAGAGCTGAAGCAGAAAAGGAACACCCTCTGAGCTGTTATAGAGAGAGAGCTGCAGCAGTAGGGACACATCTCTGAGCTATGATAGAGCTACAGATTTAAGGACACACCCACTGAGCCGTGATAAGGAGACAGCTTCAGCAGAAAAGACACGCCCCTGAGCTACCTGCCTGAAGAAAATCTAGCAAATGAGCATGGAGCAATGAATGTGGAGATCTCTGGATCCATGTGAGGTACAGGGCTGGTTCTAGCTTTGTTAGAAAGGAGATTGTCATGTCCTATGTGATGTCTGATTTTAATTTTTACATTAATCATAGGATAATCCCTTGAATTTGGTATTTTTTAATATTTCATGTCAATGGAATTACATCGTTGAATTACAGGATAACATCTCTGACAACAGATGATAGGGACAGCTCAGCGCCTGAATAACCTTAGAAAGGGGGCTGCAGTGATCCAGAGAAAGTTGCCACCCCAGGGTTCTGATAATCAGGTCAGACCACCATTCAGACATATAAATAGGCCATCAAGCATTTAGTCCTGGAAAACCCCTTTAAAGAGCATCTGTCAGCAGTTTTGTACCTATGACACTGGCTGACCTGTTACATGTGCACTTGGCAGCTGAAGACCTCTGTGTTGGTCCCATGTTCATATGTGCCTGCATTGCTGCGAAAAATGATGTTTTCATATAAGCAAATGAGCCTCTAGGAGCAACAGGGGCAATGCCCTGTCAATTATTAAAGTGCAGAAGGCGCTGCAGCTACAGAGAGAGCTGAACCTCTAGGTGTAACGGTAACGCCCCTGTTGCCCCTGGAGGCTCATTTACATATATTAAAACCTTCTTTTCTCAGCAATGCGGGCACATATGAACATGGGACCAACACAGATGTCTTTAGCTGCCAAGTGCACATGTAACAGGTCAGCCAGTGTCATAGGTACAAAACTGCTGACAGATGCCCTTTAATATTTATTCCTATAATTCCTGCAAAAGGCATATTAGATATTGCAAGATCTGTCAACAGCATCTACTTGTTGACTGTTTTATTGTAACAATTTTTTGCAACAAAAGTAAACAACATTTAAAACAGAAAAAACATAATGAAGATGTCAACTACAGGTGCTGGATTTGACTTTTTTTAGTCTGAGGGTCAGCTCCAGGTTCTTTAGTAGTAAAGGTCCCTATGTAGGTTGGGGGGATCTGGCTGCTTCATGATGAGGTTTGATACATTGTAGCATCCAGCAGGTTTCATGTGGTCCTTCTCTTCCTGCTATGAGTGCGCTCACAGGGAGAAGCTTCCTCTCCTCATTCTACCTCTGGCTGACCTTTCTCTACTCCCACCATGGAGGGGGGAATAGGTCTCAAGAGTACCCAGAGTGCAAATTGCAGATAACTTTTATACTGAAGGTCTGTCAACACCCGCTATAACACTTTCCCAAATGTGCTTCATTTAGTAAATACTTTATGCATCTGTCATTGATTGTGCAGCACACTGGGTCTTACAGAGCTTCGTGCAGTTGTGCCCCAGCTATATTGATGCATACCAAGGGTGTAACTGGAGCAAGGTGGGTAGGCCTTTCTGCTGCCTGAAGGTGAAAACTTCAAACGGCGCCCCCCCCCCCCCAATGCTAATTTCTTAACCTAACCCCTTTGCCACAATGAAAGCGCTCATTGCCCATGGCCCTTCTGCCTCCCCCCTCTTGCCTCTACCTGGTGCTGCCTGAGGCAATCGCCTCACCTGACCTCATTGGTGGTGCACCCCTGGGTGCTCCGTGCCTGGAGGGTGCCAACAAGTGCAAACTGAACCTTGGCCCCAGTTCATGGAAAACCTTGCTATGACTGGCACAGTTATGGGGGATGGTCATTAGCTGGCATTATTAGGGAGGCACTCACTGGCTGGCACCCTTAGGAAGGCACTCACTGGCTGGCACTATCTAGTAGTCCCTGTTTTCCTGATGAGCATACATTTTAGGTAGGTGATTGCTCCAGGGAGGCTGTACTTTATATACGAAGTGAAGGCTCATTGTAAAGAAACCAAATTGTGCACAGTTGGTGTCCACAGCCTGCCGTAGAGCAGGGGCACACATTCTGCAGCCTGGGGGGCACATGCAGTCCACCACACTGTTATGTGCACCCCTGGACCTTAGATGGACAAAGCCACCAGTCGCCAGAGTGAACCCTTTCCTCCTTGGGCCCCTGTGCACCTGATAAGTGCAGCAAGCCTAGGAGAGGGGAGAGGACGGGATAGGGGTGGTTATAGTCATTACTCACTCTGGGCGTTGCAGTGATGAGATGGCTGAACCTTTCTTCCCTTCGGGGTACAGCTTAGTTTTGGGGTTTTCCCTGACTGATGGTGGTTAGGTCTGCCCTAGATGTTGATGAATTGTGAGGTGCAAGGCAGGGTCCCTTGGCAGTCAATGATGGTATGGCAGTGCAGTGTGACGGTACAGGTAATAATTACACCAGGTTTCCAGCAGAATGGTTCTTTATTGAAGAATCAAGACTGGATGTAGTACAGTAGGCATATCTGGATACTACTATTTTAGGTCTGTCCAGGTACAAGAACCCTTGAATCCCCTGAACAGGTTTGCTGCAAAGCCTATAAGCTTCTCCTTAAGTAGTTTATCTCCGCAGAGCTTCTATGTGCACCTCATCTCAACACTGGAATGCTTTTCAAATATATTGTGCTCTTTTCTCCACTTTAGCTGGTTTTAGATTTCACAGTTGCTGGTAGCTGTTCTGTCTTCTGCATCTGCACACGTCTCTTCTAGACTGCTGGGAGCTCTGTTCTTAAACTAAACTAAACTTCTCCTCCCCATGGGGGCAGTGATACAGCTCCACATGCTGTGACCCATTAATGGGGTTCTCCAAGTTATATTTATTGATGACCTGTCCTCAGGATAGGTCATCAATATCAGATCGGCGGGGGGTCCGACACCCGGCACCCCCGCCGATCAGCTGTTTGAAGATCGGCGGGGGTGCCATATGTAGCGGTGAGTAGGTGTAATTACACCTAACCGCCTCATTTATTTCAATGCAACGGGAAGGATCGCTCCTTCAAACAGCTGATCAGGGGAGGGGGTTGTGCCGGGTGTCGGACCCCCGCAGATCTGATATTGATGACCTATCCTGAGGACAGGTCATCAATAAATATAATCTGGAGAACCCCTTTAACGCATATACCACACATGTACCACAGTGTACCTCTGCCTTTCATACATGACGGCAACAGATTTGTTTATGATGTCAGGAGATCAGAGATGAGGCTTCACATAAGCCGTCAGCTAACGGAATTCTGGATCGGATGTCTTTATACAGTCTGATTTTTAACCCCTTGCATCACAAAAACTGCTGAAATTTTTTAATAAAGATCAATTTAAAAAATGTTTTTAGCCCAAAATGAGTAAAATGCAATTTAAAAAAAAATGTTCTGAAGGCATCCATAGCCCTTAAAGGGGTTATCCCATGTTCTGAAGTATGCCTTATTTAGTTCTCCATGGCACAACATGCAACTTACCAAATACATTTGATTATCCATTATTCCACCTTTGGCTTTATATCTGACCTTCTTTATTCTTATTGTTTATGTTCTGTAGTCAAGGGTAACGGCCACCTGAGAGATAACGTTAAGTTGCCTGCGCTTGCACGGCATCATCCTTTGTATGGATTCCAGACTTTCCGATTTGCATCGCGTGCCCGCGCATTTTCGCGTTTGCGCAATCAAGGTCTTATCTTCTTCCTGCTTTTAGTATGCCGGCATGAAATGTCTAATAAACAAGATTACGGCTCACACGGGAGCTCGCACGCATGTAGAGGAGGCGGAGTTAGCAGGTCAGCTGAGCGCTGAACGTAATGTCAATCAAAATAACAGATAACTCCCCCTAACTGAGCGGTTTGAGGGAAGGAAGCTGAGCAGCCGCAGCAGAAACAACAAGGTGGGATAACCCCTTTAAGGGTTATTGCTATTGGAATCAAGAGGAGGAGACCTATGGAGCATCTTAAATACAATTTCTCCAAAAGGCTTAAAGGCTATGTACCTTTTTAATGATTGCATTTTACTCATATTGGGCTAAAAATCATTTTTAGTAATCATTCTTTATTTAAAAATATTCAGCCGTTCTGTCACAAAGGGTTAACTGTTTGTCTAGCTCTGTGAATCCTATTTTCTTTGTGCCATCATCATCAGGGACAGGACGGCGCGCACAAATGACGATTCCACCAGGCGCCCAGCAGAGGGCGCTGTGGGGAATCGTCACCTGTGCGAGCCGTCCTGTTCCTCCGACGCTCTGAAGACCTGCCGGGAGCATGTAAGTATGTATGTGTGTTTGTTTGTCTATATGTGTGTGTATGTTTATGTTTATGTGTATGTATGTACTGTGTGACATGTGTGGGGCCGGAGCGCGGTTCCGGCTCCACACATGTCACTGCGGGCAGGCCTGATCCAGCAGCACCCTTCACCTGCCGGATCAGGCCTGCCGCCAGTGTGAAAGTAGCCTAACAGCTTGCTACTAGAGAATCTTAATGTTGTACACAGGAAATGGCTCAAATTCTTTTAAGAAAGACCAACTGAAAAAAAAGATTTTTTAGCTGAAAAAGAGTACAATGCAATAATAACACACACACCCCCCCTTGGCCTTTAAATAAAAAAACAGGTTTTTGGTTCATACCTGTGAGACGTAAATAGTATTAGGGTTAGTAGTGGTAATATAAGGGTAGTATATTTAGTTATGTTTAGGTATCATTTTTGTGAAACTCTGTTTTTTTTCTTAAATTTTACAGGCCAGATTATTTTCTGTTCCAGAAATATTTATACTATTATTTGCTCTATACAAAGGCATGTTTATTTAATTAATAAAATATGATTGTTAACATTTCCCTTAAGAATATAGTACTTCACTTATTATTATATTATGTGTATATTTATATTTTGTACTATGAGTTGATGAAATATTATTTACAGTATATTCTTTATATTTTTACATACACTGGTTTTGAAATTGTACACCAAAGCTAGTTTTACATCTGCGTCATGGATTCTGGCAGGCTGTTCCGACAGATAATTGGTGGAGATGCGGCTGCAATCTGGCAAATATGCAGAGAATCGGCCGGACAGAAATCGCTACACACTGTGGTATGTGTCCTGCCGATTCTCAGCATTCTCTACTAGAACTGGCGGACGAATTGCAGTGCCATAGATTTGAAGGTCACCTAATATACTCTATGCACATAATTTAAATTTCTATACAAATATTAATGACTTTACATATATTACACACTATTATTATTATTATTTTATAGAGTTCCCATAAAGTTCTATTTGACCTCTACACACTTTTGATTCACATTTATTTTCTTCTAATTTTTATAGATTTTTTTTTATAATTTTTCTTTATCATTTTTTATGTTTTTATATTTTGCTACACTCATCACTGGTATAAATATGAACATAAATTAGATTAATTTATTTATATATTAGGTGTTAGTACTTAATTGCTTGTATTTTGCACTTTAAAGTGCTAGTAAAGTGCTGGAAAATATTACCATATTTTTCACCCTATAAGACGCATCGGCCTATAAGATGCACCTAGGTTTTAGAGAGGGACAATAAGAAAAAAATATTTTTCAATCGACCTCAGATCAGACCCCCAATGCTAATAAGACCCCAATAAGACCTCAGCTCAGACCCCAATGTGAATGACCCCCAATGAGACCTCAGATAAGAGCCTCAATCTAAATAAGACTCCCCATCCAGACCTCAGATGAGACTCCATACCTCAGATCAGACCCCCATACCTCAGATCAGACCCCCATGCCTTAGATTAGCCCCCAGCCATAAATCAGCCCCCAGCCTCAGGTCGCATAAAATAAAAAATCAACTTACCTCTTCTGTTCCGGAAGCCACTGCTCTGCACCTCCAGCGCTCTCTCTTGTTCTTCCTGTCCTCGGCTGTGCTGTGACCTGACGCACACAGTGTGAGGTTACAGAACGCCCTCACGCTGTGCACAGCGACAGCAAAGCTGGCGGCAGAGGACCAGGAAGCGGTGAGTACAGAGCCCAGGGAGCGCTGCATTCACCGTTTACCGGTCCTCCAGTACTAATGAGCTCTTCTATAATGGAAGCGCTCATTAGTATTTGCCTTATAAGACTCAGTGACTTTTTTCTCTCTTACTTTGGGGGAAAAAAGTGCGTCTTATGGGGCTAAAAATACAGTAGTATAAATAACTTTATTTTAATTTATTCATTATCTCGTATCTCGGTAACTACCTTCATATCTCGTTAGTTGCTTACTGATATTAATTTTATGGCAATATATCACAATTTTAACTATTTGAGTTTTTTACAGAGGCCATATTGCAATACTATTGAGCCTATAGACCTTGGCGATTTGCCATTATATCTATTGGTGTATTACTGCACTGTTCCATGATATTCCTTACTTAATAGCATGTGGCAATTATTTATCGAGATATGCTTGGTAATTTAATAGAATCCTATATACACTCTAGTATATTATTTTTATATATTCATGGATTGTCATTCATATTCATCACTGGCCAGTATATATTTTTTGTTGTTTTGGGATAGATAGATTCTATATTTCATCAATTCATCATATAATGATTCACTTTGCTATACAAATATTTTATATTAATTATCTATATAAATTGTTAACTATGGTATACATAATTTATATACTTTCAGTAGCTTTGTCCCCTCCTGTAAGGTTTTTGATCTTATGGAGTATTGGTTTTTGTGTCGATATATCAACCTGTTTAGCACCAAGCCATTTTCACCTTAAAGGGGTATTCCGGTAACGTAACTTAATTTTTGATAAACTGCATTAAGGCAGCAAGCTGTGACCCCACCAGAACCCATACCTGTACATATAATCAGAGCATTTATAATCATTTTACCTTGCAATCCATTTGTCTAGCTCCTGTGGGAGCCTGCAGCACACTGACAGTATCATGGCTCCTGATCTTCCCTCACAAAACTACAATTCCCACAATCCCTAGCTTTCCTGCTGTGAGTTTCTGCTCGTTCATGAGTGTTGATGATTACTAATTGGCTGCCTGACATTCCAGTCTGGTCATGCCCCCTCTACTCAGTAAGCTGCAGCACACTAACTTTTAGCTAGAAAACTGATAGCAAGACACTGAGCATGCCTGACCTGACAAAGGCTCAGAACTACAGGTCGGTGCCATGGTAACTTATGAGGAACACAGTGGGTAGCAGGGGAAGAAAACTGCTTTATAACTACTGAACGGTAAATATGTGAAATAGACATTATATTAGATAATGATTGATGATGAATTAGTCTAAAACATAAGTTATATTTAAAGGGGTTGTCCGGGTTCAGAGAAGAACCCGGACATACCTGCAATTTCACCCAGGCAGCCCGCCTGAAGATGGCATCGGAGCATCCTATGCTCCGATGCCCTCCTTTGCCCTGCGCTAATTAGCGCAGGGCAAAGGAATTTAGCCAGGTTCCGGTGACGTACCGGTCCCTGCCAGGCAGAGGCTTCCGCCCGGCAGTGAGCCGGTGACGTCATCGGCGCTGATGGACGGGCTTTAGCGCTGCCCTAGCCAGTAAAACGGCTAGGGCAGCGCTAAAGCCGGCCCATTAAGGCCGGTGACGTCACCGAACTCGCTGCCGGGCGGAAGTACCCGCCCGGCAGCGAGTATTTATAAACAAAAGAGACCTTGCCCTGCGCGATCTAGCGCAGGGCAAGGGGGGGGCATCGGAGCATGAGATGCTCCGATGTCCTCTTCAGGCAGGCTGCCTGGGTGAAATTGCAGGTATGTCCGGGTTCTTCTCTGAACCCGGACAACCCCTTTAAGGTAACCGGAATACCCCTTTAAGGACCAGGCCAAATTTTGGAAATCTGACATGTCACTTTATGCAGTGATGACTTTGGAACGCTTTTACTTATCCAAGCCATTCTGAGATTGTTTTCTCATGAAACATTCTTGTGACCACACAACAGTGGAAAATTCGATATATTTCACCTTCCTTTAAAAAAAAAAAAAAAATCCAAAATTTACCAAAAATTTGAAAAATTTAGCAATTTTCAAAATTGTAATTTCTCTGCTTTTAAGACAGATAGTGATTAGTGTTGAGCGAGCACCTCTGTGCTCGTATGCTCGGGTGCTCTGGCCGAGCACTAGGGGGTGCATCCGAGCATAATGTTAGTCAATGGGACTAAACCAGGCACCCCCCGCTCGGAAGAGGGGAGGGTGTCTGGTTAATAGAAAAAGGTCAGAATAGCGACTTCTCATATTTTACTCCTTTCACTCGTAAAAGTATTCTAATTAACTGAATGTGTACGCATTAGCATACAATGCATAGCATTAGCATACACATCAACATTACAGTGAATGCCAGTACTGTCCCGCACGTTTATTCGCTACGTAGCAGCGAACAAACGTGCGGGAAAGAGACTCGAGCATTGTGCTCAAGTACATTTGGTGTTCGGCCGAACACCGAGCGGACCCGAGCGTAGTCATGCTGTTCGGCCGAGCATACTCGCTCAACACTAATAGTGATGCCTCATAACATAGTTATTACTTTACATTTTCCATATGTCTACTTTATGTTGGTATCATTTTGTAAAAATTTTTTGGGGATATTAGATGGAGAACAATTTTAGGTGCAATTTTTTAAATTAAAAATTTTCAAAACCCGCTTTTTAAAGGACCATTTAAGTTCTGAAGTCACTTTAATAATAGAAACCACCCATACATTACCCCATTTAGAAACTACATTCCTCAAGTTATTCAAATATGATTTTACAACCTTTGTTAACCCTTTAAGTGTTCCATAAAAATTAAAGGGAAATAGAGGAGAAATTTCAAAATTTCACTTCTTTTTGCAGATTTTCCATTTCAATCAACTTTTTCCTGTAAAGCAGTAAGAATAAACAGCAAAACAAAACTCAATATTTTATTAGGCTTCATTCACACGTCCGCAAAACACGGACACCGGCAATGTGCATTCCGCAATTTGGGGAACGTACATAATAGAAATGCCTTTTCTTGTCCGTGTATTCGGACAAGAATAGGACATGTTCTATTTTTTTCGGGAGCCGCAGAACGGAAGTGCGGTAGCGGGCGGCACACTTTGTGCCGTCCGCATCTTTTGCGGCCCCATTGAAATGAACGGATCCGCATCCTATCAGCATAATTGTCCGCAAATGCAGAAACGGATGCAGATAAAAAAAACGGACGTGTGAATGGGGCCTTACTCTGATTCTGAAGTTTAGAGAAACACCCCATATGTGGTTGTAATGTGGTATATGGGCACACGGCAGGACGCAGAAGGGAAGGAGCAACATATGGATTTTGGAGGGCAGATTTCACTGGAATAATTTCAAGTTGCCATGTCGCATTTGAAGACCGCCTGATGCACCCTACATTAGAAATTCCCAATAAGTGACCCCATTTTTGAAACTAGGGGATAAGGTGAGTTTTATTGGTACTATTTTGAGGTACATATGATTTTTGATAGCTCGATATTACACTTTTTGTGAGGCAAGGTAACCAAAAAAATGGCTGTTCTGGCACCATTTTTATTTTTTGTTTTTTTTATGGCGTTCTCCTGACAGGACCGATCATGTGTTGATTTTACAGAGGAGGTTGTTACGGACACGACAATATGTCTATTTTTATTTTTTGTTTCAGTTTTACATAATAAAGCATTTTTGAAAAATAGATTATGTTTTTGTGTCTCCGTTATCTGAAATTGAAAACAGAAACTCCTGCACTCCAAAAGATTGCTTGAAAATAAATTCTTTTATTGTGCGCTTTTTTGAACAGCTTTTTGTATTAGAACGTTTTCGGCAGAGTAGCCTTTGTCAATAAGCTGTAGTAAGCGCTGCGCTGGTCTGTAGGAAAGGGAGCGATCCCCGTGGTTCCGGTGCACGGGGCACCTTGGCGTGCTTGATTGGCAATGGGCAGTAGCCCTAAGTAGTGCCAGTCACTGGTGCCACTACTTAGGGCTACTGCCCATTGCCAATCAATCACGCCAAGGTGCCCTGTTTATTTTTTTATGGCGTTCACCTGGGGGAGTAGGTCATGTGATATTTTTATAGAGCCACCCGTCACAGATGCAACAACATCTAAAATGTCTATTTGTATTATATTTTACATTTTTTTAATTAAAAATCGATGAAGGGAAAGGGGCACTTTTTTCTGTAAAGTTTTATTTTCTTATTTTTATAAAGCCCCTTTTTTTTTTAACTTTTTTTCACGTTTTTTGTCCCAGTACAGGGACTTCAACATTTCAGGGTCTGAAGCCTGTTTCAATCTAGTACAATACATGCTATATTGTACTACACTGACTGTCAGTGTAATTCATTGACAGTGTACCCGTGAGACCCAGCCTGGGGTCTGGGTCTCATAGGCTTCAGTACATGGCAGACCCCGGTGCCTTGGCATGGCCTGGGGTTGCCATGGCAGCCATCGACCCCCTGTCACTGCAGCGTGGCAGGCCGATGGAGAGGCAGAGGGAGCCACCCTCTCCCTCTGCGATCCTCGTATATGCCGCGGTCAGTGTTGATTGGTGTTTACAGTGATGCCGGTGGATACAGAATGGACCTTTGAGGTACAAGTACTCCTGTGCCCGCCTGATCAATGCAGGGGCCTGGTTGTCAGTTACAGCCGGACCCCTGAAGGCGGGCGCAGGATCATCATGATGTACTGGTACGTCAAAGTCGGTAAGTCTCTTGCTGCTATGATGAACTAGTATGTCAAAGATCCTTAAGGGATTCATAAATACGAAATATATTTTCTATAAACAGAATATTAGTAACATAGTAACATAGTAACATAGTTTATAAGGCCGAAAAAAGACATCTGTCCATCCAGTTCGACCTGTTTTCCTACAAATATTCTTCTATGAGAATTGGTCCAAATAGAATTTATAGGTGTTTGCTGATTTACACAACAGTCTGGAAGCTAAATCTTAAACCTCCTCTACCCTGCTTGTGCCTGCAGCTGAAGCAGGAACAGCCAGGTTAAGGAGGAGTATACCTCTTCTTAATCTCTTCCATTAAACTCTCTAGTACCACCAGGTAGCTGTCCTATAAGCAATGCACCACTAGTTTGCTTCCTTCTAAAAAATATTTAATTTGCATTTTTTTTTCCCAGGAAGCTTTGCCTATTAGACTCCCTACACTAGCTAGATCTCCACAAGGAGAGTTCACACCTTCTAAGGGATCCTAATGTGTTTGTAACATTGGTAATTACTATATGTCCTAACCGAACAATGGATGGAGGTAGTCATGATGGCACAACCGCTTTACATTTTTTCTTTTCCACTTATTTACCAAAATCGAAATGACTCTGGTTCTCTATGAGTCACAAACCTTTTACTCTTTCAATGTATTCTTTTTAAGCTCTCCCCCCAAAAAGTCTAGTACGTGAATAGCGCGGAACAGACAGATATAAATCTGTATCTCAGCGCGGCAGCTTGTTTTGATCTATTTCTCCTTCATGGTTTTAAACATGTGCTGCAATAGAATATTCCATCCGAAGATTTTCCATCAAAACATCTGTTTCTGCTCCGTAATGTAGAATAAAGGGCAGGTATGGACCACACATGTCTATGAAAGTTGCCTAAAGTGATGCTTTGTAGAGAATTTTTTGTGTCTTTTACCTGTTTACTTCCACATTTTGTTTTCTGTCCTTCCACATTTTATTCAATTTTTACAAAATTATAATTAATAAGTAAGAATTAAAAAAAAATCATAAAATAAAATGTTTTGGTGCTCACGACCCCCATGGCCCCTTCTCTTCCCTCAGTTCAAGAACAATTCAGTATAGCAGAGTATCAACACTGGACCCTGCGCACCCCGGTGGTTACCAACATCACTGGTCCCTGCAGGGATTTTGAGGGACATGTATATAGCACTATTTATCTAGTACAAGACTTTATTTGGACACTCTCAGCTTTGTACATGTTTGTACCCTATGGCACTACCTCTGTGGATGTTGAATATGTATTCATCTATGTGTATGACACATTGTAACGGGAGACTTTATACACTGTCCAGATGCTTTACGGTACTTTTTTTTTTTTAAATCTTTTTCTGTGATTTTTGTTTAGTGTGTAGTATACTCTTGAGGAAGTGATACCTTCAAGTGTGAATGCGCTCCTATTATCTGGGGAGTAGCATTTTTGTGCACTTTTGCCCCCACCTATGCCACACGCAACCTTGATAAAGGTGGTACATATAGGTGTGCTCCTCCTCTCATTGGTTGTTTGATGCACATAGAGGTGACTAGGAGCAGCACACTATACATATGTGCAGGGTCTGCTCTCCTGAATATAGATGCCCAACGGCATAGGTAGCTTTAGAGTAGGTCATGCCTGACTGAGACCACCTTGGCGCTGGTAGGCTGGCACAGATTTGTTTTGCTACTTTGATTAGGTGATACATATAGCTGTGCTTGCTCCTCCTCTCATTGGTTGCTGATGCACATACAGGTGACTAGGAGCAGCACATTATATGTGCAGGGTCTGCTCTCCTGAAGGTAGATGCCCAACGGCATAGGTAAGTTTAGTGTATGTCCTGCCTGACTAAGACCACCTTGGCGCTGGTAGGCGGGCACAGATGTGTTTTAATCAAAATATATTGGCTGCGAATCTCAGATTTTATCATATCAGAATGAGGGCTTAGTCCATATCTAATGTTTGCATCGATTGTGTTCTAGCCTGATACTATGATGACGAGAATTCACGCCAGACCTTCAAGATGGCGGCAGCCAGCCCATGGCGAGCAAATGGATGAGGTAAGTATGATGTTATTTTTTATTTTACACTGTATTATTACTTTCAGATGCCGCAATCAGCTATGAACGCGGCATCTGAGGGGTACAATGACGGAGAGCGGCGCAATTGCACCTACTACTTACAAAGAAATTCTCTTTGTGACGAAGTAATTCTGTAATTTTGTAAAATTTGGTGAAGCAGCCGCATCAAATTTACTTGGCTCATCTCTAGTTGGGAGGTTCAAGGAGCTAGGGTGTAAATCTACAGTATTACCCGTAAGGGCAGGTTAAGCTGTATAGTACTTGTTGTATCTATCCTCATCAGGTTCCCAATCACAGACCAAATTAAATACAAGCAATTCAACTTTGCTACACACAGCGGCACAAAAAGTCCATTGGTCATTGTCATTTTAAGAGGCACAGTATGTTTTATGGTTTCAACACTCAGATGAGGCGCACATTTCTTAACGTTGCAGAATAACAAAGAGAATAGAACATTAAAGGGGTTTTCCGGGATTTTACTACTGATGACCTATCCTCAGGATAGGTCATCAGTATCTGATCGGTGGGGGTCCGACACCCAGCATGGCCTAGGAGCAGCTCAGCCCCATTCAAGTGAATGGGGCTGAGCACGATACCAAGCACAGCCGCTGTACAATGTATGGCACTGTGCTTGGTAAGCTGCGAGAAAGTAGCGGCGCTCACAGGAGCGGCGGTACCTTCTCAAAGAGCTGATCGGCGGGGGTCCCGGGTGTCGGACCCCCACCGATCAGATACTGATTACCTATCCTGAAGATAGGTCATTAGTAGTAAAATCCTGGAAAACCCCTTTAAAAGCTTCATGTAACTTTATTCTAAGGGCTCTGTTTGGCTCACACAGGCCACGCCCAGATTAGGTTACATCACAAAATCTCACACATGTCAGAGAAGTGGCAGATGAGGTTTAAAGGGGTTCTGTAGTTCTTTAAAACTGATGATCTATCCTCTGGATAGATCATCAGCATCTGATTGGCGGCTGTCCAACACCTGGTACTCCCGCCGATCAGCTGTTTGAGAAGGCAGCGGCATTGCAGGAGCGCCGCGGCCTTCTCTGTGTTTTCCTCAGGCCCAGTGAAGTCACAACTAGTTTCACTGGCCTGGGCGGGGCTAAGCTCTGTTCACTTGAATGGAGCTTAGCCCCGCCCAGGCCAGTGATACTAGTCGTGATGTCACTGGGCCTGTGGTAAACACTGAGATGGCCGCGGAGCTCCTGCTGTGCCACTGCCTTCTCAAACAGCTGATCAGCAGGTGTCCCGGGTGTCGGACTGCCGCCGATCAGATGCTGATGATGTATCCAGAGGTCATCATCAGTTTTACAGAACTGCAGAACTCCTTTAACACTGACAAATGTAAGGTTATGCACATGGGAAGGAATAATGCAAGTCACCAGTACATACTAAATGGTAAAACACTGGGTAACACTGACATGGAAAAGGACCTAGGAATTTTATGAACAGCAAACTAAGCTGTAGAAACCAGTGTCAGACAGCTGCTGCCAAGGCCAATAAGATAATGGGTTGCATCAAAAGGGCATAGATGGCTGGTGATGAGAACATAGTCCTGCCACTTTACAAATCACTAGTCAGACCACACATGGAGTACTGTGTACAGTTCTGGGCTCCTGTGAACAAGGCAGACATAGCAGAGCTGGAGAGGGTTCAGAGGAGGGCAACTAAAGTAATAGCTGGAATGGGTGGACTACAGGACCCAGAAAGATTATCAAAATTAGGGTTATTCACTTTAGAAAAAAGACGACTGAGGGGAGATCTAATAACTATGTATAAATATTATCAGGGGTCAGTACAGAGATCTCTCCCATCATCTATTTATCCCAGGACTGTGACTGTGACGAGGGGACATCCTCTGCGTCTGCGAGGAAAGAAGGTTTGTGCACAAACATAGAAGAGGATTCTTTATGGTAAGAGCAGTGAGACTATGGAACTCTCTGCCTGAGGAGTGTGGTGATGGTAAGTTCACTATAAGAGATCAGGAGGGGCCTGGATGTATTTCTGGAGGTAATAATATTACAGGTTATAGTTACTAGAGAGGGGTCATTGATCCAGGGAGTTATTCTGATGTCTGATTGGAGTCGGGAAGGAATTTTTTTCCCTAAAGTGGGGCAAATTGGCTTCTACCTCACAGGGGTTTTTTTTGCCTTCCTCTGGATCAACTTGTAGGAAAAGAGGCCGAACTGGATGGACAGATGTCTTTTTTTCGGCCTTATAAACTATGTTACTATGTTACTATGTATGTCTGCCACACATTCGGTTGCAATCTCTTCCACTCACAGACCCTGTTCTCAATGGTTCTCAGACTGTCCACCTTTACCATCCCTAAGATCTGACTATAAGATGATTAGATCACACCTTGGGTCCACTCCACAATTGCTCACTCAACCAGTGGAGCAGCCTCCACACCATGGCCCTGATTCTCCAGGGCTCCCACTACACCTCCCAGTCTTCTGCTATCTACTCCATCTAGTTCAGTGTAGACCTGGACTGCCCTACCAGGCCACATCTCAGGCCGGCAGGGCAAGTAGACCTCACTGTACCCATCTTTAAGGTCCATGAGGTCAAGGATTCCCCTTTACCCCTGAAACAGGACCTCAGTACAGCCTCCCCAGGTTTGAGCACAGCACCGCTCACCCCACCCTGGTTCCCAAACTGGGCTAACCTTTCTTTATGTAATATTTTTTTATTAAGTTTTTCGATCAACATAGTAAAAGAAACAAAATAAAAAACATAATAATAATAAATAACAAATAATAAACCAGAGCCTTTGCTGAGACCATTTACCTCAAATTACCAATTACCTGGATGCTATATAAATATTTGATAACAAGATGAAACTCTCCATACATCTCAGAATGGGAAAAGGAGTTGAGGATATCCTTTGATGTCTTTGGACCGTAAGGTGATATATATAAGCATTGTTGTGGACCTTCTAGATGTGTAACATTGCAGGAAACAAGGGGTAAGTCAATCATTAAAAATGTGGCTTTCCCACAGTTCTCAATAGGGGAGATGTATTGAAACTTATGCTAAATAAAAGTGCAGTAGCTACCCGTGACTACCAGTGAGGTCAGGGACAGACAGCAGAGGGCCCCTGTGCAAGGAATGTACCTGGCCCCCCCTTCTCCACCACTTCCCACCCCCCCCCCCCCCAAACATAACCCCTTCTCCCCTTACTCAGCCCCTATGACATTTTATGCTCCAATGCTCTCCCTTTACATCGCAGGACAATGGCTGCTTTGTTTACGTTTTTACGCTGCTAAGCGGAGACATCACAGGCACTGATGGGCAGCTGTACAGGCTAGGGTGGCGCTAAAGCCCATCACCGGGCTCACTGCTAGGCGGAAGTCGTCCCCCCCATAGTACCCCAGGTGGAAATAAGGCTTCCTACGGTGCCCTCAGTACTAATAAGGCCCCCTAATAGAAATAAGGCCAATCTATAAGGCACTTCTATAGAGCCCTCAGTAGTAAGGCCCCCACCACTGCCCACAGTATTTTTAATGTCCCCTGCAGTGCCCCCTGTAATTATAATGCCTCCTTCCATGCCCTCAGGAGTTATAATATTCCCTGTAGTGAACCTATTAATTATAATGCTTGTCCTCTCTCTACAGTCTTTTATACCATGCAGTCCCATGTAAATAGCACCAGTCCTCTCCCACCAGCCTTCTATAAAATACAGTCCCATGTAAATAACACCAGTCATCTCCCCCCAATCTTCTGTATCATACAGTCCCATGTAACTAACACTCCCCTCAGCCCTTCTAACATACAGTCCCAGTTAAATCATACCTCCCAACTTTGCAAAGAGAGAAAGAGGGACATATTGTGCGGCAAATTTTTTCTGCAGTAGGCCACGCCCCTAACCCCGCCCACTATAAACTAATCTCACTCAGTCCCCTTACTACACAGGGATAATAAACACAGTGATGTCATCGTACAGGGATACTACACACAGTGATGTCACAGTACAGGCAATTTGTTATTTCTGATTATTTTAAGGCATTCCAGTGCTGGTGGAGTTTCATTACTTTGAATGAATTTTGAGAACTGCAACATTTCATCGGGGAATGATTTTTCTAAATCATGATGATAGCCTTATCTGCGCCCTCCCAGGCCTTGTTTGCACAGGTGTACTGTGACATCACTGTGTTTATTATCCCTGTACTGTGACATCACTGTGCTTATTGTCCCTTTACGGTGAAATCACTGTGTTTATTATCTCTGTACTGTGACATCGCTGTGTTTATTATCCCTGTACTGTGACATCACTGTGTTTATTATCTCTGTACTGTGACATCACTGTGTTTATTATCCCTGGACTGTGACATCGCTGTGTTTATTATCCCTGTACTGTGACATCACTGTGTTTATTATCCCTGTACTGTGACATCACTGTGTTTATTATCCCTGTACTGTGACATCACTGTGTTTATTATCTCTGTACAGTGACATCACAGTGTTTATTATCTCTGTACTGTGACATCACAGTGTTTATTATCTCTGTACTGTGACATCACTGTGTTTATTATCCCTGTACAGTGACATCACTGTGTTTATTATCCCTGTACAGTGACATCACTATGTGTATTATCCCAGTGCAGGAAGAGGTAAGTGGTCTGTGTTTGTGTGTTTGTTTTCTATTTTTCAGGGTCGTGAATGCAGAGGACTACGTCGGATTCGGTGGACTGCGTGGGACCAGCTTTTTTTTTTTTTTTTTTTTTAATAAAATGGTCAAACAGGGGTCTGGGGGAGTGTTTATTTCAATAAAATGTTTTATACTTGTGTGTGTGTATTTTTTTTTACAATACTACAGTTTTAGTAATTACGGCTATCTACAGACGGCCCTGATTACTAATACTGGGCTTAGTGCTTGCCGGTATGGCAGGCCAGCACTAACCCCAACATCTATTACCTCGGCACCCACCGCCACCAGGGGTGCCGGGAAGAGCCGGGTACCCGCAGGACCGGACCTTCTAAATTGAGGGTCTGGCTCTGGGGTGGCTGCAGGCTGGTACCATTAGGCTGGGAAGGGCCAATAACCGTGTCCCTTCCCACCCTGGTAGTGCCAGGCTGCCGCTGCTGGTTGTGTCTGGCTGGCAAAGGAAAAAAAGGGGGGGACCCCACACCATTTTTTTACAAAAATAAATAATTTAAAAAAAAAATGGCGTGGGGTCCCCCCCTTTTTTCCTTCGCCAGCAAGATACAACCAGCAGCGGCAGCCTGGCACTACCAGGGTGGGAAGGGACACGGTTATTGGCCCTTCCCAGCCTAATGGTACCAGCCTGCAGCCGCCCCAGAGCCAGACCCTCAATTTAGAAGGTCCGGTCCTGCGGGTACCCGGCTTTTCCCAGCACCCCTGGTGGCGGTGGGTGCCGAGGTAATAGATGTTGGGGTTAGTGCTGGCCTGCCATACCGGCAAGCACTAAGCCCAGTATTAGTAATCAGGGTCTTCTGTAGATAGCCGTGATTACTAAAACTGTAGTATTGTAAAAAAAAAAATACACACACACAAGTATAAAACATTTTATTGAAATAAACACTCCCCAGACCCCTGTTTGACCATTTTATTAAAAAAAAAAAAAAAAAAAAAAAGCTGGTCCGACGTAGTCCACCGAATCCGACGTAGTCCTCTGCATTCACGACCCTGAAAAATAGAAAACAAACAAACAAACACAGACCACTTACCTCTTCCTGCACTGGGATAATACACACAGCGATGTCACAGTACAGGGATAATACTCACAGTGATGTCACAGTACAGGGATAATAAACACATTGATGTCACAGTACAGGGATAATAAACACAGTGATGTCACAGTACAGAGATAATAAACACAGTGATGTCACCGTACAGGGATAATAAACACAGTGATGTCACAGTACAGGGATAATACACACAGTGATGTCACAGTACAGAGATAATAAACACAGTGATGTCACCGTACAGGGATAATAAACACAGTGATGTCACAGTACAGGGATAATACACACAGTGATGTCACAGTCCAGGGATAATATACACAGTGATGTCACAGTACAGGGATAATATACACAGTGATGTCACAGTACAGGGATAATAAACACAGTGATGTCACCGTACAGGGATAATAAACACAGTGATGTCACCGTACAGGGATAATAAACACAGTGATGTCACCGTACAGGGATAATAAACACAGTGATGTCACAGTCCAGGGATAATAAACACAGTGATGTCACAGTCCAGGAATAATAAAGACAGTGATGTCACCATACAGGGATAATAAACACAGTGATGTCACAGTACAGGGATAATAAACACAGTGATGTCACAGTCCAGGGATAATAAACTGGATGTCACCGTACAGGGATAATAAACACAGTGATGTCACCGTACAGGGATAATAAACACAGTGATGTCACAGTCCAGGGATAATAAACATTGATGTCACAGTCCAGGGATAATAAACACAGTGATGTCACAGTCCAGGGATAATAAACACAGTGATGTCACAGTCCAGGGATAATAAACACAGTGATGTCACAGTCCAGGGATAATAAACACAGTGATGTCACAGTCCAGGGATAATAAACATTGATGTCACAGTCCAGGGATAATAAAGACAGTGATGTCACAGTCCAGGGATAATAAACACAGTGATGTCACAGTCCAGGGATAATAAAACACAGTGATGTCACAGTACAGGGATAATAAACACAGTGGTGTCACAGTCCAGGGATTAACATTGCTGTCACAGTCCAGGCATAATAAACACAGTTCACAGAAAGTTAAAAAAATAAAAGTATTACACTTACCTTTTTCCTAGCAGCAGGGCCAGCATCACCAGCAGGAAGATCTTCTGCTCGTGTCTGAAGGGGGCGGAGCCAATGCTGACGGCCAGCCCCGCCCCCCGCCGAGACCCGATGCATGGATGAAAGGTACGGGGAGCTGCAGGGGGGACAGGAGGGAGGATGGAAGAAGCAGACAGCCGATTCCGGCTGTCTGCTCCTTCCTGCAACAGGCAAGTGTCTCTGTGTCCTATGGACGCAGAGACAGCTGCCAGAGACCGGGACATACCTCCCCCGTACCGGGACAGCGGGACTGCCACTGCAATCCGGGACTGTCCCGCTGGATCCCGGACGGTTGGGAGGTATGGTTAAATAACATATTTCCCTCCCACTAAGCAGGGAGGAGGTGTAATGGGGAGAACCACATCTCTCAGCATGTCTCTGGCACTTACATTCATTCCATGGCATCACAGGTCTCCACTGCTGAGCGCTGCCTCTGCCTGCACTGGTCACATGACCGTGACCTCATCACAGGTCTTACTACCACTTCCACTGCTGAAACGATCACATGACTATGATGCCATCACAGGTCCTTCAGCTAAGGAGTATAGCCAAAACGTGCAGGAGATTCACAGTAAGTCCTATTAACCCAGCACCCCCCTGAACCTGATGCACAGGTGGTATGTCTGCCCCTGAGTGAGGTGGCCGCTTTATTACATGTAGTAAGATGTCACCCACAAAGGAAGTCAACATGGAACCTAAAGAATATACAAAGGGGCAACCTCAATAGACATGATCACAGTTTATAGCCAGTGATTCCCGGACTGTGGATATTTTAGTCATCAGAGTAGCAAAACACATTTGGAAAGTATGAAAAAAGCAAACACTGTCTGATCATTAACAGGAATTCGGGATAAGAAAAAATTAAAAAAAAAAATGTTTTTGTGCACAGTCATATTAATCAGTGGTGGTGGTCTGGTGTGCCAGTCATGACGAGGGAGTTGGCACCAGGTACAATATAATATTCACTTATTCCTGCTCAACCAGCACAGAACAAGTAACACTTCTCTAGCAGATGGAGAGTATTAGTTCCTTGGAAAACTCAAGACAGAAAAAAATAACTTATTTTGTATGCAAAACTTTTTGAACTTTAGTGCCCTTATACCAAGTAAGTGTAGGTTCTCGTAACCGCCATGAAAAATTGCACCAGTCCAAAAATGTATCAGTGATTTGGTGTCCAAAAATGACACTTCTCAAAGTCTAGAAGTCATCAAATTCTGATTTTAAAAGGTCACTGAGTTTTCAGAAAACTTTCGATATCTCATAGAGACTGATGAAAAGCTTTGATTGGTGGGAGTCGAAGTGATGAGACTACCCACTGATCGCTAGAATGAGGCGAGAGAAGAGCTCGCATGATGTGCTCTCTCTCTCCATGAAAATCTATGGGCTCAGCCAGTGGCCTACATAGAGAAGTAAGGGCCCCATAGCAAGGATCAGACCAGGCCCCCCACACAGGACAGAAGGGTTTCTGCCTAAACCCTTTTCAATGACCCTTGGGCCATTTTTTCCACTGACTCGTTTGCCAAAAGCTGTTTCTTTAGAGGATAGAGTCCTGACCAAGTCTTCACCTCCAGTAGAAGAGGAGATGATCCCAACTGGGTCCACTCTTGCCCTGGGCCCCATAGCAGTCGCATGGTCTGCCGCTATGGTAGTTACGCCCCTGGGCCCGGCTCACTTCCATCTCCTGCCATGAGAAGACAGAGTGCGATATGTGAGAGCTTCTCACTCCTTGCTCTAGGGATCGATGGGTAGTCTCGTCACTCCAACTCCCCCAACTCCCACCAATCCAAACCTTTGATATGTCTCTTGATCGTGACTTAAAAAAATATTGTTTGTTACCAACACCAGTAGAACCGAAGGTCGGCAATTGTAATTTTGGCAACCCAAAATACATAATGAGCGTATTGATGACCCACCTTTAAAGTGTTTGGCGTTAAACAATTCCCAAGCATCTACCTACTTGGATCAGAACTGTTTTGGTACCACATCTCACATATGGTTAGTGCCCTTCGTTGCCGCTTAGACAGGGGCGTAACTACCATAGCGGCAGACCATGTGACTGCTATGGGGCCCAGGGCAAAAGGGGGCCCAGTCTTAGTTGGGATCATCTCCTCTTCTACTGGGGTGAAAACTTGGTCAGGACTCTACCCTCTAAAGGAACAACTTTTAGCAAATGAGGCAGAGGAAAAATGGCCCAAGGGTCATTGAAAGGGGTTTAGGCAGAAATCCTTCTGTCCTGTGTGGGGGGCCTGGTCTGATCCTTGCTATGGGGCCCTTACTTCTCTATGTACGCCACTGCCCTTAGACCCAAATGTATTGCAACGAGTAACTATGGTAGATGTTTGAAATTCTAGAATGGGTAAAACACCATTTCATGAAGACCCTCGATCTGGCCTCAGAGAGGTTTAAAGAAGACCTTGGGGGTCCGTTCGTTATCGCATACCCATTGGCTCATTTATGCCACTGACAACCCAATGGACATCTGAGATATGACGCCCAGGACTCTATATCATCTATACAATATGTATCATTTTCCTCAATGGAATATTGGATTGTTCAAAATCAGTCCCCAAAATTCCAAGTTAAAAGTGACCTCAAAGCATCCTTAGCAAATTCATCTCCGTTTCGCTTCTGATCGGCTGTCAGCAGCCGGAAACAATTGCGGCTTTGGACAAGCCAGAGAAGAGACGCACCGTCATGGATCATTGGAATAAGACTTTTCTGCTGCTTCGCTTTGAAACTTTTATTTGTGCTAGCCACGTGCTTGGCCAACAGCTGCACTTCAGCTGCGAGGACTGCTCTTCTTCACGGGAGATCAGCAAATTACAGGATATGGGTGTCTCCTAGGGATGAGCAAACCTGAACTGCAAAGTCCGCAAAAAAAAAAACCGGAACGGACATGGAAAGAAAATACGTTTGTGTGCATGAGCCCTAAAGATGTTTTTCTTAATGCAAATGAGGACCTTAGGGCACCTAGAAGCATGACCAGCACGGGTATGTGGAGGAGATGAGGGGCACCAAGGTTCTAGAGCCCCCCAACCCTCCCCGCAACTCACTGAAAACCTTATTTGCTTAAAGAATAAAAATCCTTTTCTCTCGAGAACGCCGCAACCAATTTTCATGAGACAGTATACCTGGTTTAATAGGGTTGACCCTGCTGACAAGTGCAGCTGTGCCTAGACCATGTGACCTGTTTGCACAGCTGATTTCAAGGGACCCCCGCTGATCTCACACAATGGTGACCTATCCTGAAAATACGTCATCAATACGTAAATCCCGGAGAACCCCTTTAAACCCCAGCTGTATATGTCAAAATAAAATTACCAGAATTTTAGTTGTACCCCAATAATAGTCCCTTGAGGACCAAGCCCTGCTGGTAGTTAAGGGGTTAAAAAGATAGCGAAGGATTTTATGTGTGGCTCCATTGTTTTTATATCAGGGCAATGAAGATGGAAGCTATCTCAAAAGGCATCAAGAAAAGCAAGATGCAATAATAAAATCGGAGAGTCACTTTTAAAGCTTCTATTATTTTTGACAGTAGTGAAACGACCGCAAGAAAATTAGTTTTTTTTTATCTCTTTTGGTTTGTTTTATAGCTTTTTCATACAGAGAAAATTGCCCTTATGAATTCACCCATTCTCTTTCCGTTGTTAAAGGGGTTTACCCAGATTAGCCGCCCTTGGATAGGTTATCAGATCAGTGGTGGTCCCGCTCTCAGCACCAGCTGTTTGGAGGGGCTGCGGTGCTCATGTGAACCCTGCGGTTCCAGCATTGTCTAGACTGGATACAAATCTGCTAGTTTGCTACAATGTATCAGTCTGGAGTCCAGGCTGTTTAGCTCACAGAGCATTGTCTAGACTGGATACAACTGTGCTAGTTTGTTACAATGTATCAGTCTGGAGTCCGGACTGTTTAGCTCACAGAGCATTGTCTAGACTGGATACAACTGTGCTAGTTTGTTACAATGTATCAGTCTGGAGTCCGGACTGTTTAGCTCACAGAGCATTGTCTAGACTGGATACAACTTGTACTAGTTTGTTACAATGTATCAGTCTGGAGTCCGGCTGTTTAGCTCACAGATCATTGTCTAGACTGGATACAACTGTACTAGTTTGTTACAATGTATCAGTCTGGAGTCCGGGCTGTTTAGCTCACAGAACATTGTCTAGTCTGGATACAACTGTACTAGTTTGTTACAATGTATCAGTCTGGAGTCCGGCTGTTTAGCTCACAGATCATTGTCTAGACTGGATACAACTGTGCTAGTTTGTTACAATGTATCAGTCTGGAGTCCGGGCTGTTTAGCTCACAGAACATTGTCTAGACTGGATACAACTATGCTACTTTGTTACAATGTATCAGTCTGGAGTCCGGGCTGTTTAGCTATGGACAGGATTACTTCTTCTGAATGGAAACAAGTGTACTTATTCACAGCAAGCACAGATCTTGAAAATGGTGAAGAATTGACACATAAAGGGGGAGATTGATCAAAACTGGCGCAGTTGCCCGTTCCATTTTTCGTTTTTCAGAGCTTCAGTGGAGAATGAAAGGATCAATCTGATTGGTTGCTATGGGCAACTAAGCCAGTTTTTCTTTGCAATACTTTTGATAAATCCCACCCAATGGTCTATTAAAAATGTAGAACTTTTGATTTATATAAAAATTTGAATTTATTTGCATCAAACTGGAAACCCACTTAAGACTGTGATCATTTTTAATAAGGACATTTTAAAAAATTAAGGTAAAAGGTTTTATTTGTGACACTTTGTTGTTACTTTTATTTTACTTCTTTTTCGCTGTGTGAATGAATCCCTTGTTAACCACAGTTGCTCTTTATGTGGTCTCCACCCTTTGGAGCTTCGTACAATTTAGAAACCTTCAATTCTGTATTTTCTTTTCTCATTTCTTTATATGTCATGCAAAAAGTTTCAATAGCTTTGTTCCAAGTCCTTTTTTTTTTGGAGGGGATGGGTGGAGGGTCTGTTCCCTGAAAGGTTTCCTCATCATCCTCTAAGTGTTTGATCACTAGTGCCGTCTTGGTAATTTGAATTTTTTGATATGAATCTCACTTTAAGATGGCTCCCAGGACCACAGTGTTGAGGGACTAACTGTTTTCTAATAGTTCCAATAGGAAATGCAGCCACTTTAATGTGGTTGCCTGGGTTCAATGTTCTCCTCAGCAGACTTGGATGAAGAATCAGAGAAACTGCAATTTTTTGGAATTGTAGGAGCCTAAGAAATGGATCAAACAGATCATGAAGCCAAAGTACAAAACTGTCAAGCGAGGTGCCTTTGTCAGGTATGAAGTGCATTCTTTTACTTAAATGTGTATAATTGATAGACGTGAAAAAGTAATCACACCCCTTATCACTTTTTAGTATACCATATGTGGACATATTAAAATCCAATCTTCATTCGAACAATATAGAAAGATAAGAGTAAAGGAATTTAACAAAAATAATAAATTGACATTTATGACTACACTAAAGAAATACATTTCGGATCAGGTGCAAAGTTTTGAACCACTGTTGAAGAAGATCTTTGAAGAACCCATTGGCAAGATTTAGAGTATCACCATGTCCTGATCTAAAGAGAGGCCTTGAGGACTTCACAATGAAAATTCCAGATACAGATTAGTAAAGAAGGATTTAAAAGATGAGTAAATGATTGGACATCAATTATTCCACTGTGCTGTAGATCATCTACAATTTCCAGTCCAGCAAAATCAGCCAGAGAACAGAACTCAAGATGCTGGACGACATCTCTAAGAATCTTAGAATATCTTTCCAGGACCTACAGGAAGCTCTCACCACTACTGATATCACAGTGCAGGAGGATCCTGGGATCTAAAGGAAGCTCTCACCATAACTGATATCACAGTCTAGGAGGATCCTGGGACCTACAGGAAACTCCACCCACTACTGATATCTAAGTATAGAAAGATCCCGGGACTTACAGGAAGCTGTCACCTCTACTGATATCACAGTACAAAAATTTCCCGGCACCTACAGGTAGCTCTCACCACTACTGCTATCACAGTGCATGAGAAACCTGGGACCTAAAGGAAGCTCTCACCACAATTGATATCACAGTCTAGGAGGATCCTGGGACCTACAGGTAGCTCTCACCACCAGTGATATCACAGTGCAGTGGGAACCTGTGAGCTACAGGAAACTCCCACCACTACTGATATCACAGTACATAAAAATCCTGGGACCTACAGCAAGCTGTCACCTCTACTGATGTCACAGTACAGGGGGATCCTGCAGCCTACAGGAAACTCCCACCACTACTGATATCACAGTATATGAATATCCCGTGACCTACAGGTAGATCTCAACACTACTGATATCACAGTGCAGGAGGATCCCAGGGCCTACAGGAGACTCTCACCACTACTGATATCACAGTACAGTAAGATCCTGGAACCCACAAGAAGCTCTCACCACTACTGATATCACAGTGCAGGAAAATCCCGGTACCTATAGGACACACTCCTCACTGCTGATATCACAGTGCAGGGACATCCCAGGACCTATAGGAAGCTCTCTCCACTACTGATATCAGAGTGCAGTAGGATCCTGGGACCTACAGGAAGCTGTCACCACTACTGATATCACAATGCAGGATGGTCCTGGGACCTACAGGAAGCTCTCACCACTACTGATATCACAATGCAGGATGGTCCTGGGACCTACAGGGAGCTCTCACCACTACTGATATCACAATTCAGGATGGTCCTGGGACCAACAGGAAGCTCTCACCACTTCTGATATCACAATGCAGGATGGTCCTGGGACCTGAAGGAAGCTCTCGCCACTATTGATATCACAACACAGGAGGGTTCTGGGACCTACAGGAAGATTTCATGACTACTGATGTCACAGTGCAGAAGGATCTTGGACCTTCAGGAAGTGCTCACTACTACTGATATCACAGCACAGGAAGATCTTAAAACCTATAAAAATCTATCACCACTACTGATATCACAGTGCAGGAAAATCCCGGGACCTACAGGACACTCTCCTCACTACTGATATGACAGTGCAGGGAGATCCCAGGGCCTATAGGAAGCTCTCATGTACTGATATCACAGTGCAGGAAAATCCCAAGACTTACAGGAAGCTGTCATCATTACTAGTATCACAGTGCAGGAAGTGACCAATACAGAGGTTGCCTACAGTAAGCCACATTTACTATTGCGGCTGTGTCTGAATTCTGGCTTAATTTGTGCCACAATTTGATGCATTTTTGGCATATCTCATTTTAGATATTTATGAAGCAGGTAAACCAAAAGGACTAATCAACTGTGTCTGGTCTGAGGAGCAGCATGGCTTAGCTGGAGATGGTGTGCCTTGCTGGAAAAGAGGGCATGGTTTAAGACATCAATATTTTGGTACAAAATTCTGTCTCAAAGTAGGCCAACCAATTGGTGTATAAAGTTAAAGGACCCGCCCCCTGAGCTGTGATAGGGAGAGAGTTGGCGCAGAAAGAACACACCCCCTTGAGCTTTGATATGGAGAGAGCTGGAACAAAAAGGACAAGCTTCCTTAACTCTGATAGGTAGAAAGCTACAGTAGAAAGGACACCACCAAGCTGTGATAGGGAAAGAGCTGCAGCAGAATGGACATGCCCCCTGAGTGGTGATAGGGGGAGAGTTGCAACAGAAAGGACAAACACCCTGATTTACCAGACAGAAGAAAATCTAGCAGAGTAATTATGAGGTACAGGGCTGGTTCTAGCTTTGTTAGAAAGAAATTGTCATGCCCTATATGATGTTTTTTATGAAGGTTTTTATTTTTATTTATTTTTTTCTGCATCAATCATAGGAAAACCCTAATTTTTATTAATATTATTTGTTCATATCTTTGAGCAATTTAACAAACGCATTAGTTGAATAATATTTTCGCTGGAATGTCCCCTTCATCGGGATGTCATTATAACAGTGCACAGATTCTGTTAATGTGTCTCCTCCACCAAATGACTCATGCCCTTCACGTCAGGCATATGATTTATGGCGACTCATGATTGATTGCGGTTTGCTTGTCCAATGCCCCTTGTTTTCATCTTCTATTTATACTGGGTGTAAGATTTGACTGTTAGATCGCTTATGAAGTTATTCCTCCCATCAAACATTATTAGCTCATGAATAATCCGTTATTTCCCTGAAGTCTCAACGCTGGCAGTTCTTATTCTTCTCAAAGTTAAAGATGTTTCTCATTTAATAGGTTTCCAGCTTTAATATCTGTAAAAATGAAAAGTTCCACAATTTTCTAGTATAATTTGTTCAGTTGTTCACCACTTCAAGATCGATGCTTGCTGTCAGTGAATGAGAACACTCTTGCTTCCATTAACAGGTAGTAATCCTGTCCATAGCTAATCCTGCTCTCAGCTGAGAACTGGATACAATTCATCCAGTTTAGACAATATTCTGTGAGCTAAACAGCCCGGACTCCAGACTGATACATTGTAACAAACTAGTACAGTTGTATCCAGTCTAGACAATGCTCTGTGAGCTAAACAGCCTGGACACCAGACTGATACATTGTAACAAACTAACAGAGTTGTATCCAGTCTAGACAATGCTCTGTGAGCTAAACAGCCTGGACTCCAGACTGATACATTGTAACAAACTAGCACAATTGTATCCAGTCTAGACAATGCTCTGTGAGCTAAACAGCCTGGAGTCCAGACTGATACATTGTAACAAACTAGCACAGTTGTATCCAGTCTAGACAATGCTCTGTGAGCTAAACAGCCCGGACTCCAGACTGATACATTGTAACAAAGTAGCACAGTTGTATCCAGTCTAGACAATGTTCTGTGAGCTAAACAGCCCGGACTCCAGACTGATACATTGTAACAAACTAGCACAGTTGTATCCAGTCTAGACAATGCTCTGTGAAATAGGCCGAGATGTGGGCAGGCAGGCTGCAGGATTTTGTGCATATCGGTAAAATAATCAACAGTCAGACCAAGCAGCAGATGGTCTATACAATAATCAGGCTGAACTCAGGCAGTGGAACATCAGAATCAGTAAACGGGGAGAGTTTGATACAAGGGTAGACAAACAAAAAGCGCACCTTCACTAGTAAACTAGCAAACATGGAACCTAAAACTCAGGCACCCTCTCCTAGGGGAAGGTGCCTTAAATACACTAAGGTGAACAGCCATTGGCTGGCAAAGATAAAGTACTGAAACAAATTGATAAAGTCCTGTAATTACAGCAGCCTTAGCACTGATTCATGCAGGCAGACTTTGCTATGTGAGAGGGGTGTGATCACAGTATACTAGGGTCATATTTACCTCAAATAAGTACTCTCATTGAAAAAAAAATAGAATTAAACTTTCTATGTGTGAATGTAATGGTGATACATGTAAGTGATACAATAATGGAGGGAAAGGAAAATATTATTTAGGGAAAACTGTACAATTGAATGTAGGCTCTAGGACCCTGTTGGGCCACATGTAGCCTGGATACAAGATAAGATATGGGCTCTAGCCTGGATACCAGATGAGATACGGCCTCTAGCCTGTATACAAGATGAGATATGGCCTCCAGCCTGGTTACAAGATGAGATAACAGTCTCTAGCCTGGATACAAGATGTGATATGGCCTCTAGCCTGGCTGCAAGCTGAGATACGGCCTCTAGCCTGGATACAAGATGAGATACGGCCTCTAGCCTGGATAGCAGATGAGATATGGCCTCTAGCCTGTATACAAGATGAGATATGGCCTCCGGCCTGGATACAAGATGAGAAACGGCCTCTAGCCTGGTTACAAGATGAGATACAGTCTCTAGCCTGAATACAAGATGAGATATGGCCTCCGTCCTGGATACAAGATGAGATACAGCCTCTAGCTTAGATACAAGATGAGATACAGCCTCTAGTCTGGATAGCAGATGAGATATTATTATTATTATTATTATTTATTATTAAAGCGCCATTCATTCCACAGCGCTGTACATGTTGAAAGGGGTTTACATACATAGTCTAGACAATTGCTCTAGGACAAACAAGTTACAGACTGGTACAGAAGGAGAGAGGGCCCTGCCCGTGAAGGCTTACAATCTATGATGGCCTCTAGCCTGTATACAAGATGAGATACAGCCTCTAGCCTGGATACAAGATGAGATAACAGTCTCTAGCCTGGATACAAGATGAAATATGGCCTCTAGCCTGGATACATGATGAGATACAGCCTTTAGCCTGGATGCAAGATTAGATACGGCCTCCAGCCTTGATAGAAGATGAGATACGGTACGGCCTCTAGTCTGGATACAAGATGAAATACGGCCTCTACCCTGGATACAAGATGAGATACAGACTCTAGCCTGAATACAAGATGAGATACGGCCTCTAGCCTGGATACAAGATGAGATACGGCCTCTAGCCTGGATACAAGATGAGATACGGCCTCTAGCCTGGATACAAGATGAGATAACAGTCTCTAGCCTGGATACAAGATTAGATACGGCCTCTAGCCTGGATACAAGATGAAATACGGTCTCTAGCCTGGATACAAGATGAGATACAGACTCCAGCCTGGATACAAGATCATATACGGTTGGACATGGAGGCATACAGGTTCCTGGTATTTGCAGCATATTTGCCCACAGATGATAAGTTGGGCCTGTAGATCCTAAAAAAAATGTAGGTGGCAGAAGCTGGCATCCCAGCTGGTCTCATAAATGCTGGATTGGTGATAAATCTGGTGACCAAGCAGCGAAGGAAGTGCTGTAATCCGGAGGAGACATTCCTGGGAAACCCTTGCTGTGTGCGGGTGAGCATCATCCTGTTGAAAATCCCAGATGGAAGCCCTGCCATGAGAGGAACACATGTGGCGGTAGGATGTCCTGCACACATCACTGAGCTGTTGGTATCTTATCACTACTATAGGTTACCGACTGTCATATGCGATGGCTCCCCAGATCCTCACACCAGCAGTGAGGGCAGGGTGTCGCTCTACAGCAAAGGCAGGACTGAACCGTTCACCACACGGCCTCCATACTCAAACCTGACCATCATGAGATCCCAAACAGAATCTAAATTCATTGCTGAAGATGGTACAGTTCCAGTCCATAGCAGTCCAAGGTTCTTGTTCATGACACCACTGCAAATGAAGGAGACGGTGGCTGCACAGAATATACTTGACCACTTGGTCCAGATGGTTAAGCTTACTAGCGGTAGATGTAGCAGGTGTGGTGGAGGAAAGTGTACTCCTGTCCTGTCTTATACATATGATATGGGAATACCCGGTTATGGCTGCTTTTTGGACTTATGAACACCAAACTGGGTTTACTGAATGTGTGCTCCCCTGACAATAGATGGCTAGCGTTGGTCAATGAGCTCCTTCCTACTAAATACTGTAGAATACTTTATAGGCTCCTGGTTATAGGCTTTTCTAAACTGGAAACCCTGTAGGAAACCTTCTGTCCCTCACTGGATACAATGTATCAATTCGGCTTTACCTTTGTATAAATTAATTGGCTTCAGGGGTGTCTGATCATTTTGATAAGATCTGAGGGCCCAACCTGCCTTGGTCTCCGTGACTGATTGATGCTTGTATGGTGCTGTGATCTGAATGTTTTTTGAGTGGTTTGTACCAACTGGAATCCTTTTCGACTTGATATGGGTCATCGTTGTGACCCCCAAGTTATTGAAGACCCCAGATGAGACCCAAAAAATAGAATAGAAAAATAAATTAGACACCAGAACCCAAAGTTATTTTAGACCTCAGATCAGACCCTTAAATCAACACAGGTCTCAGACCCCAAAGTTAATTTAGATACCAGAACCCAAACTAAAATCAGACCCCTGAAACTAATCAGACCTCAGATCAGAGATTTAGTGACCTCTTCCTACTTAAGCAGTGCAGGCAAGGTCCTCACATTGGCCAGTGTTAGGACATTTCCATGGTGCCGATGAGGTCCTAAAGCTTGACCAGCTTCAGTAACTTGTCAGTGCCACCACCCACCATGTTCTGATGATGTTGTGCGCTAGGCTTCTTTGACTGAGGAGCTTGCATTCAAAAATATGGACCTGACTATTGTGTTCCATTTTTAAACCAATGAACCGTCCATGTGTGGACATGGCAGGATCCTGTGTGGGAGACCCCGTCCGTTAGGGATCAGAGTTTTTGCTAGAACATAAAATACTGAACTCCTTGTTGGATCAACCAAGTTCTGAGTTTTCCAAGTTGTCACTGGCAAAGGACTGAATGAAGTGCAAAAACATGTGTTTCCTGACCGCAGTACAAAGAAGAAAGACGGCGACGGATAAGTTAATATTTTCTTGACTTCCAGTGGGTGGTCCATCCTTTATTCTGGGACCACCTGCGCCATGAACTCCTCTTATCCTGGGGTTAAGAATCTGTCTTTATTATCAGGACAGTAATGCGTTATAACTGCAAGATTCACTTTCAGATGGAAAGATTTAAAAAAAAATGTAACCTAGAATGTAGGCCCAGGAAACTTTTTGACACATTATAGGGCCATCAATCCTCATGATTTGCTGGTATTTATGTGGATTTATCTGAAAACTTCACCCAAGGAATGATACAGAGTAGCAGAATTCCCAGAAAACCACAAGGCATCAGTGCAGAACACTTGCTGAAGAAATTTCCAGCAGATACTGTGTAATTAAGACAAGGCTCCTTGGTGTAAATGAGAACCAGGTGTCTCCGTATGATAAACTTCTTTGATTAGGACAAGACCACCCGCCTGTTCAAGCTTCTCTCTGCAGAAGGTCAAAGACTCCTTCCTATCTGTAGAACAGAATTTAGATATCAACTTTCACAGGTGAAAATTCCTTTGCGGTGGGAGCTGGATCAAAGCATATTTGGTAAAATAACTAGGTGAAATAGAAATATATTCAATGTTTTCTTTATCTGTTCATAATGGATAGATATAAGATAGATAGATGAATGGCTAGATAGACGTAGATAGAAAGACAGATATTAGAGATAGATAGATAGATAGATAGATAGACAGACAGACATATATTAGAGACATATATTAGATTTCTGTCAAACTGCAGAGATGAGAAATGGCTGAAAAATGGCGTCTGGTCTGAAAGGAGAAGATGAGGAAAGAGAAGATCTACATCCGAGGAGACGTCACTGGATGTACAAGGTATGTGCGCTATATTAGGCTACATTCACACGAACATTGTGTTTTGCAGACTGCAAATTGCGGATCCGCAAAAAAAAGGATGATGTTCCGTATGGCATCCGTTTTTTTTGCAGATCCACTGTAACAATGCCTATCCTTGTCCGCAAATGGACAAAAATAGGAATGGACATACAGATGCGGACAGCACACAGTGCTCATTGAAGTGAATGGGTCCGCATCTGAGCCAATAAATATGCAGATTGGAGGCTGCAAAAACATGTGAACGTAGCCTTACCCTGTATGTTCTGTAGTGATACACGTAATGTTAGGAGGGAAAAGGTTAGGGTGAGAATTTGGCATGGGGGAGGGGGGTTCAGTTTTTGACTTGGCCGGCAGAAAAGCCGTTTAGCTACGCCCCTGGATAGATAGATAGATAGATAGATAGATAGATAGATAGATAGATATTAGATAGATAGATAGATAGATATTAGATATAGAGATAGATAGATAGTAGAGATGTAGTAGAAGTAGAATCATTCAAAAAATTATTCGCCGAACATTCGCCAAACTTTTCCTAAAATTCGTATATTCAACGAATAGATTTGTTGTATTTGCGTACAAAATATACGTTATTATGTGCTATTAGCGAACATTCGCTCACTAATAACGAACGTTCATTTACAAAATGTACGCAACTTCTTAGAAGACGTATGCATGAGCGTACAAATAGCTTACGAATCTCAGCGTACTATTGTTTAAGCGATTACGTAATATGCAGGCACGTACGAGGAGAGGCCGCGGCGTGCACTCCTCAGAGGCAGAGCGAATATTCGAGACACATATATGGTAAATAGTGCAAATACATTATTATAGGTATAATATAAAAATTTTAAATATCACCTACCTAGTATGCTCACAGACATGTTTAAGTCTCTTTTCTTCTGATGCTTGTCATAGAACTGGAGCAGAGTCCCAAACTCAGTCGCAATTTGTAATCCTCATAGGCAAAATTGTAATCCAAATGGGTAAAAAAATAGCAGCAAAGGTTCCCTTTAAAAAACCCTTTTTCAAGGGGCTCCTCAAATAACCTGAAAAGGGGGAAAAAAGGGATGAGGCGCACGAATGCGCAACTTAATTTCCTGAGTTGCCTCATCATCCTCCCGCGCTGGAGAAAGGGGCAGAACTACCAGGGAGGAGTCTGCATCGCTGAATTGAATTCGTACGCGACAGCGTATAGAGTAACTAAATTATACGTAGATTAGCGTATAATTTATCGGACACGCTATGTAGCGAATGCGTACAAAAGCGAAGCAAATCACCTAATATTCGGATTCGCTTCGCAGCTGAAAAATCCCAAGATTCGATACGAATCTACGAAGCGGCGAATAGATTCGCCCATCTCTAATAGATAGATAGATAGTATTTGGCCCCCTGGAACTTTTCAACCTTTTGCCACATTTCAGGCTTCAAACAAAAAGATATAACATTTTACATTTCTGGTGAAGAATCAACAACAAGTGGGTCACAATTGTAAAGTGGAACGAAATTTATTGGATCATTTAAACTTTTTTTGTAATAATAAAACTGAAAAGTGGGGCGTGCAAAATTATTCGGCCCCCTTGCATTAATACTTTGTTGCGCCACCTTTTGCTGCGATTACAGCTGCGGTCTCTTGGGGGATGTCTCTATCAGTTTTTCACATCTAGAGACTGAAATTCTTGCCCATTCTTCCTTGCAAAACAGCTGGAGCTCTTTGAGGTTGGATGGAGACGTTTGTGAACAGCAGTTTTCAGCTCTTTCCACATATTCTCAAATTGGATTCAGTTCTGGACTGTGACTTGGCCATTCTAAGACCTGGATATGTTTATTTCTGAACCATTCCATTGTAGATTTTGCTTTATGTTTGGGATCATTGTCTTGTTGAAAGATAAATCTCCGTCCTAGTCTCAGGTTTTCATCCAGAAATGGTCCTGTATTTGGCTCCATCCATCATCTTCCCTGTCCCTGCTGATGAAAATCAGGCCCAAACCATGATGCTGCCACCACCATGTCTGACAGTGGGGATGGTGTGTTCAGGGTGATGAGCTGTGTTGCTTTTACGCCAAACATATCGTTTTGCATTGTTTCCAAAAAGTTGGATTTTGGTTTCATCTGAGCAGAGCCCCTTCTTCCACATGTTTGGTGTCTCCCAGGGGCTTGTGGAAAACTGTAAACCAGACTTTTTATGGATATCTTTGAGAAATGGCTTTCTTCTTTCCACTCTTCCATAAAGGGCAGATTTGTGAAGTGTTGGACTGATTGTTGTCCTATGGACAGACTCTCCCACCTCAGCTGTAGATCTCTGCAGTTCATCCAGAGTGATCATGGGCCTCTTGGCTGCATCTCTGATCAGTCTTCTCCTTGTTTAGAGGGACGGGCGGGTCTTGGTAGATTTGCAGTGATCTGATACTCCTTCCATTTCAATATGACGCTTGCACAGTGCTCCTTGGGATGTTTAAAGCTTGGGAAATCTTTTGGTCTCCAAATCCGGCTTTAAACTTCTCCACAACAGTATCAGGGACCTGCCTGGTGTGTTCCTTGGTCTTCATGATGCAGAACCCTGAGACTATCACAGAGCAGGTGCATTTATACGGAGACTTGATTACACACAGGTGGATTCTATTTCTCTTCATCAGTCATTTAGGACAACATTGGATCATTCAGAGATCAGAGATCAACTTCTGGAGTGAAAGTAAATGGGCCGAATAATTTTCCACTTTTGCACTTTTCAGTTTTATTATTACAAAAAAAGTTTAAATGATCCAATAAATTTTGTTCCACTTCACAATTGTGACCCACTTGTTGTTGATTCTTCATCAAAAATTTAAAATGTTATATCTTTTTGTTTGAAGCCTGAAATGTGGCAAAAGGTTGAAAAGTTCCAGGGGGCCGAATACTTTCGCAAGGCACTGTAGATAGATAGATAGATAGATAGATAGATAGATAGATATGAGATAGATATTCTTACACCGATCACAGCTTTTCTCAGAGGGGTCTCAGTAATGGGACGCACATTGATCATCATATGTTGGAAACTCTTCTTTTTTTTTTCTTTTTTTTTTTTTAAAGGGATAGTCCAAAGTAGACTGCCCCTTTAAACCACTGCCCTCAAGGTAACAGCTTAAAGGGTCTACGACTTGTATCTTACGAAGATATATGACGCATTCCAGGTCAGATTCAGCTGAACCTTTCTCTTCATTGAGCGTGTAATTCCACAATATAAATATAGTAATAATGAGGAGGAATGTAATGTACGGTGAATACAGAGGACATCATGGGGCTGTTTATCCGCAGGATAGCCTTTAAATTTGATGGTAAAGCTGGAATCCTGTGTAATGGGGCCCCCCACCGATAAAGACAACAATGCGTTTAGTGATTCATATCCAAGAACTTTTAACATAAGTCATGCCATTTATATCACGGCAGGGAGGACAGAAGAGCGGTCACATCCCCGACAGAGGCCCATGCTGTGTAATGTACTGACAGCAGAAGGCACTGTTCCCCTCACCATGTGCATGTGCTCCTTCTATCATAAGTTAGCTCTTTAATATTGCCTTACACGTCAAAATTTAGAATTAAAAAAATTATGGAAAAAAAATTTGGAGTTTAAAGGAGGTTGTCCCATCTAGGCCACTGATGGCATATTAATACTATACGCCATAAATGTCATATAGGTGTGGGTCCCACCTTAGGGACCTACTCCTATCTCAAGAATGAGGCTTTGAAGTGAACGGACAGCACAGCAGGCATGTGTGGCATTCTCTCCATTCAAAGCTATGAAACTTCCAAAAAAAGCCAAGGCGACTGGAGTGCCACCCCATATTGCATGGCCAGTGATGATTATTTACCTTTTTACTATTCTGTATGTGATTTCTATGTGATTTATCTTATATTTAATCACTTAGTAAACATATTTATTCACTTAGCCTGTGTAAGCTTCTTCATTCTCAAATCTTTTGAATTCACGTTACAGTACAGCCAGCCAGCACTGCCAATTTTTCAGAAATTGATGCAACCTTCACTTACGGGCACTGTTCTTGAGATAGAAGCAGGTCTTGGACCTATTGATGTATACCATATCGTATCAATATGTCCAGTTTTACACTGGGACTGTCTAGGGCCCACCAGTATATAATGTAGACCCCCCAGTGCCAATATACAATTCTCTCCCTTAATGCCAGTATATAATTCTGCTGTCCCCCTATTGCCAGTATATAATGCTCCCCCTAGTGCCAGTATACAATGCTGCCCCCAGTGCCAGTATATAATGCTGCCCCCTTGGTGTCAGTATATAATGTTGCCCCCCCAGTGCCAGTATATAATGCTGCCCCCTAGTGCCAGTATATAATGCTTCCCTCCTTAGTGCCAGTATATAATGATCCCCCCAGTGCTAGTATTTAATGCTCCCTCCTTGGTGCCAGTATATAATGCTCCTTCGTGCCTCCAGTAAGCCATGGCTTGGTTTAAAAATAAAAAAAACACTTATCCCACTCCTGTTCCCCCGCCGTTGCCTGTGTTGCAGGCCACAGACCTATTCCGATCTGTGGTCTGTGTTGCCACGTCCTGGTGCAGGCAGTACACATGATATCCTCACTCCTGTGTGGGGTCTCGCACAATGACATGATGGTGCGAGACCTGTAACAGGAGGACGCAGTGACGTCATTGCGACCTCTTGCTCCACTCTACTATCTTATAGGCTTCAGGCTGCAAATGCGGCCATGATTGCGTCCTCATCATGGGTAGTAAGGTGACACCTTAGACGGGCTCCTACCCTCACCTACCCGTTGTCCTGGCCCTGGGTGGAAGTGATTTTTGCTTAGTGTATGTGTTAGTTCCCCCATACTGTACTTCAAGGAGTTTCTTCTTCTACAGTTATGTTGAAGCACCGGTTTATTCATTTTTATGATCAATGATGGTCCGAGGTTGTGGACTTTTAGAGGGATGGTCTGAGGTCTTCTGTGTATCTGTGAAACCCACATTCATGTATCTGTAGTCTGCTTTTCTAGAATTGATAAAAATCAAAATACTTTTAGACTGAAAAAAAATGGATGTTCTACACTTATTTCCAAACCAGACTTTCCTGGGTTTCCTTTAAAACCGTTCAAGGTTAGGTAGGTTGTCCTAAAATAAAGCGTTTCCTCATGAAGACAACCCAAGTCCTAATAGTGCATATGGATGCCAAAATGTGTTCCCCCAGACTCTAACCATCTACTGCATGCATTACATGAATGGCTATTCAGCCAAATGGCCACTATTAGAGATGAGCGAATCATCCAAAATTCGCTTTGCCGAATATTCATTGAACTTTTAATAAGATTCGTATATTCTACGAATCTATTCGGCGAATCTGCATACAAATCATATGTTATTATGTGGTGTTTTGCGAACATTCGCGCACTAATAACAAACGTTCAGTTTTAAAAGGTACGCAACTTCTGTGAACATGTACGCATGAGCGTACAAATTGCGAAAATGACGGGCTTTGCTGGAGAGGAATGGTGGAGCAGGAGGAACGCTCTGAGTCTGACCCCTGGCTACATATGGATACTGTATCAGCAGATGACAGCAGATCATCCGGCTGAGACTGAGATGAGCGTGCCATCCACTCCACTACCTCATCCACTTTCTCCTCTACTACAATTTTGCGCCTTGGTGGGTTAGCGCTGGTGGAACACCAGCCAAGTATTGCGAATACTACAAGTAGAAGCTCCGGCTACAGATGCATTAGCACTGCTCCCCTGAGCCACCTTCTCCTTTTTTTTTCACAGCTCGAGGTCTGGCACTCTCCCTGTCTCTCTCCCTGTCTCTCTCCCTGCCTGATTAATTACTAGCCTTGCACTTGCCCTGCAGTATCCCTGATGTGTAATATGGATTCCCTGAACAATTACAACCCAATTTCAACAACACAGGTCTCAGTCTCTCAGAACTTCACACACAGTACTTCTGCTCGTCTCAGCAGTTGCAGCAGAAGTGATGCGTCACTGGCTTACCGAGCCTAAGCCAATCAGAGCAAGCCCTGCCCACTAGGTCAGGTGACCACTTTCTTCCCGAGCTTTTGCTGAATGAATAAAGAACTAACAGAAAAGGTTCGCTAATTAATTGAATTCGTACGCAACAGCGTATAGAGTAACTTATACGTAGCATTAGCGTATAATTTATCGGACAAGTACATAGCGAATGCGTAGAAAGCCTTAAGAACATTTTTTAATCTAACGGAGAGGCTCTCAAAAAAAATTCAGATTCGGTCGCAGCGGAAAATTTCCAAGAGTCGTATCGAATCTACGAAGCGGCGAATAGATTTGCTCATCTCTAGCCACTATGTAATGCTACAATTCAGTATCTGTGAGCTCCGTCAACAAAATTTCCAGAATTTTTGGGAGCTCCACAGCCAAAAGCCACCCATTTATGACCTGAAATGTCCATTCTGGTAACCCAGCTATTGAAAGATCTGTTAGATGTTAGTTCTAAAAATTTCTCCTGATAGTTGGATTGTTTACAGTAGATTGGCAACTAACCTTCATGGTCATCTTTTTCCATTGATCGGTAGAATGTTCTTTTAAGGTTCTCCATTCTGGTTCAAGAGCTTGGTAGAACAAGTTCTCCAGGAACATGATTAACATAGGTCTTACTCTACCTCGTTACACAATGGACGGCTAATAAAAATACTGTCGGACACTTGGGAACTTGTAGTAAGTGGAAGATCAACAGTGACTTCCTGAACAAGAGTCCTTTGTTCTAACCATCTGTGAAATGGCTGCGGCTGTTACTCAGCATGTAAGACCCACACTCGGGGAAGGTCATGAGTCATAAAAATATACCAATTTCATCATCCCAATAAGTCAAAGCAAAATTTATGGACGTGATTCCAGCCCTTTTGTGTGGCCGTGGTCTCATGGTGACCTCCATAAAAGTTTACAAGGATTAAAATGTAGGCCTCGTTTTCAGCTCATCCGTACAACGCTCTGGAAGCAATGAAGCGTACATCATGCTAGTTCCCTATGTCATTTGTCCTTGGTGATCATAGCGTAAGCTTCACCTAAGAAGAATATATGATATACATCAAGATCCAGTACAGGTTTTGAAAGCAGTAGTAAAAAGCAGCATACATAAAGACTAAAATCCAAGGTTAGTCTGTAAGTGTTCATTTCTAAAAGGGCAAATACAGAAAAAAGTCTTCTTAAAAGGGATTTTTTAGCACTTTAGCTCTGAGGGTCTTTGTCAGTATAAACCCTTTGGACTCCAACAATGCTAACATTCTACAGAAGAGAAGTCCCTGCCCATAATAGCTTACACTCTACAGGAGAGAGGACCCTGTCCATAAGAGCTTACACTGTACAGGAGAGAGGTCCCTGCCCATAAGAGCTTACACTCTACAGGAGAGAGGTACCTGTACATAAGAGCTTACACTCTACAGTAGAGAGATCTCTGTACATAAGAGCTTACACTCTACAGGAGAGAGGCTTCTGCTCATAAGAGCTTACACTCTACAGGAGAGAGGATCCTCCACATAAGAGCTTACACTCTACATGAGAGAGGTCCCTGCACATAATAGCTTACACTGTACAGGAGAGAGGTCCCTGCCCATAAGAGCTTACACTCTACAGGAGAGAGGTCCCTGTACATAACAGCTTACACTCTACAGGAGAGAGGCTCCTGCCCATAAGAGCTTACATTCTACAGCAGAGAGATCCCTGTCCATAAGACCTTATACTCTACAGGAGAGAGGACCCTGCACATAAGAGCTTACACTCTACAGGAGAGATCCCTGTCCATAAGAGCTTGAACTCTACAGGAGGGAGGACCCTTACAATACGAGCTTACACTCTACAGGAGAGAGGACCCGGCCCATAACAGCTTACTCTTTACAGGAAAGAGGACCCTGAACGTAAGAGCTTACACTCTACAGGAGAGAGGTCCCTGCTCATAAGAACTCATACTCTACAGGAGAGAAGATCCTGTCTATAAAAACTTACACTCTACACGGGAGTAGACCCTATTAATAAGATATTACACCATACATAAGAGCTTACACTCTACAGGAGAGATGACCCTGCCAATAAGAGCTTACACTGTACAGGAGAGAGGTCCATGCTCATAAGAGCTTACACTCTACAGGAGAGAGGTCCCTGCCCATAAGAGCTTACACTGTACAGGAGAGAGGTCCCTGCCCATAAGAGCTTACACTCTACAGGAAAGATGACCCTGCCCATAAGAGCTTACACTCTACAGGAGAGAGGTCCATGCCCATAAGAGCTTACACTCTACAGGAGAGAGGTCCCTGCCCATAAGAGCTTACACTCTACAGGAAAGAGGTCCATGCCCATAAGAGCTTACACTCTACAGGAGAGAGGTCCATGCCCATAAGAGCTAACATTCAAACCTGTATTTACCACTAGTTACTGGAGGTCCAGTGCCTATGGTGGCACATTGATGGAGGCAGCACCTACTAACAAGAAAATATTATTATTATTATTTATTTTAAAGCTCCACTAATTCCATGGTGCTGTACATCCAGCCTGAGTTACACAAATATAAAATACAATACAAAAAAGAAACTATTAACATACTGGTACAGAGGGGTAGAAGAGGGGTAGAGGGGTAGGCTGCTCGTGTAGCTGTATGGTGGCAGCATGCTCATTGCAGATGATAGGCTTTTCTGAAGAGGTGCTTTCCAGGTTACTCTTGAAGGTTTGGATGTTGGGGGAGAGCCTGATGTGCTGGGGTAGTGAGCCCCAGAGTAGGGGAGAGGCATGCGAGAGATCTTTTAGTCAATTGTGTGAAGAATATACAGTATTTATAAATTAGATAGACTGTACAATGGTAACAAGGTGTAAATCGTGTCCAGGGGCCCCTTGTCTTGATGTGGAAATATAAATACAGTGGCATGAACCCATCACCCAGTCAGTCAATGTACAAAGTGATGCATTATGGGTAACTAGTTTAGGACAGGATGGAGGTGAGATATCTTTGACCAGGTGAAGTTATGTAAAGGCCATTGACTATGGTTATGCACCAACTGGGAATGTAGGAGCAACTCTAATGGTTTTGGGCAGTGAGGTCCACAGAACGGGTGTAGCATAGGAGAAGTCCTACAGACAGGAGTGAGCTCAAGGTTTATTTGATTTCTTTATGGTGTTATACACAGTGGCATGGCGTCTACTCAGCATCCTTAGTATGGACTGGCCCCATAGCACTCTTTAAATAGGGACTGTCCGATGGAACATTACACAACCATGTGCAGGAGTCCATACTATCCCCATTCCTATGGTGCACAATGAGGAGATATGTGCTGACTCCGAGTAATAAAGCAGGATTCTGCTTACTCTACTCATCCCAGGAGGTCTTCTTATATTCATACTATAGTTTACAGTGGGCGCCTGGACTATATAACTCTGTGACCCCCATCACAGATGTTGTAATCTAGCAATGAATGCCCAATATCTCTCCTCTTTAAAATATTTAATTGAACCGGCCTCGCAGTGGTGCCATGAGCAATGTACAGAGGCACTTAAGAAAGAAATGTGATCTCCGGTGTATACATTATGTCAGGAGTGTGAGCGGCCCGGGACCTAAGAGACCTCCACTTATGAAAAGTTAAAAGAGGGTTTAACAAGTGTTTCAAGTGAGGACACAACCCTCCTGAGACACCCTTAAGCAGTCCACATAAGAGGAACATAAGTAGATAGAACAAGCAAAGCAGGGTCTGGGAGTCCGTGGACGAGGCTGGGATTTACTGCCACCATTGCAGCCTCCTGTGCACACATCATTTGCCTTCTAGATATTCTTATTTTCTTAGAAGAGCGCCTGATCCCTGGTGTCACATCTGGAAATGATCTCTCTGCAGATGTTAACTTAGAAGTATCCATCTGTAATTAAGAATTGTACCTACACCTTTGATGAAGATAAAAACGATATATATATAGTAGAGCTGAGTTAGTCACATAGCATGACAATCTCTAGAGGAATACAGGAGACAGTCGGCTGTCCGTGTCCTAGCCAAACATGGTGCCCACTGGTGCCCATGGTGCAGGGGTCAGACGTTACCCAGGATTTTTTGGGCCAGTGAGTGGTTTTTGTGGCTCCCCATTCAAGGTTGACAAAGAGAAAAAAACAGGCAGACACAGTTTTTTTTTTTTTTTTACTAGGGCAAAAAGCTTGATGGTTATAGTAATTTCATAAGAGGCAACTGGCTTAGTGGTTACACACAATATGGTGTCGCAATTACAAAATACAATCAACTAAACCACAAGTTAGAAAAGAAGGCTAGACGTTTTCTTTCGAGCTCTATAGGTTAAAATTCTATGCTGATGAATTTCTTAATTTATAAGGGTCACAATCTCTTTTTCTGATACAAATTAAAATTATGTCAGTCTGCAGCCACCACTAGAGGGAGCTCACCGCATACTGTGCATACATTGAACTGAATAATAACACAGTAGAAAGCTCCCTCCTGTGGTGGTCGCAGGTAGAAAGAATTCTATAGTTTATCTCGGTCTACACCAAGGATTTGGAGTTTTGTTTCAGTTCTAATGATACATTAAGAAATAAATCAGTGCAGAATGGTGGATCTAAATAGAATAGTATTATAAGCATTTAATCGTAATATTTCCATTTGGGGGGGCTCTGCTGTAGAAGTGATTCTGCTTTGATCCAGTGAACAATATCTACAAATGACGTCTAGTTCCTAAGTAATGTCAAAAATGAAAAACAAATATGATATATATCACAAAATAATCTTAAGACATATAATAAATAACATACAACATGGCCATCACAATCCATATAAAAACCATTAAAACCAACATGAATAGTTGGTCATTGTACTGCACATTATATCAAAGAACCCTTATGCACGTGCATGAGGCTAATATCAAATCTAAAACTCCCAAGGAATGTAATATAATAATAATAATAATATTTATTTATATAGCGCCACCATATTCCGCAGCGCTTTACAAAGTCATCGGGTTCTTGTACAATACAAACATGACTACCTAATATACAACTGAAACACTAGGAGTGAGGGCCCTGCTCGCAAGAGCTTACAATCTATGAGGAATAGGGGGTGACACATAAGGTGGTTGATTGTGATAGGTAGGATTCGAGCCATAATTGTAGTGAAAGGTGTGGTGCTGGCCGATCTGCTTTGGATTTGGGACTATTAGAGGATCGAGTTCAGGCCAGAGGAGTTGGTGGGGGAGCGTTTTAGTTGGGGAAAGGTCATTTTAGGAAGCTTGATAAGCCTGCCTGAAAAGATGTGTTTTTAGGGCACGTTTGAAGGTAGGGAAGTTGTGAATTGACCTAATATTCAGGGGCAGAGCATTCCAGAGAGTAGGTGCAGCTCGAGAAAAGTCTTGGAGACGGGAGTGAGAGGTATGAATTATGGAGGATGTTAATCTTAGGTCGCTAACAGAACGGAGAGCACGAGTAGGGTGGTAGACGGAGATGAGGGAAGAGATGTATGGAGGGGCAGCACTGTGGAGAGCTTTGTGGGTGAGGGTGAGAAGTATTCTGTGGTGGATGGACAACCAGTGAAGTGACTGGCATAGAATAGTAGCATCACTGTAACGGGAGGACAGATAGATGAGCCTGGCAGCAGCATTTAGGACAGACTGAAGGGGGGAGAGTTTAGAGAGAGGGAGACCGATTAGTAATGCATTACAGTAGTCAAGACGAGAGTGAATCAAGGCAACGACAAGAGTTTTTGCCGTTTCCACCGTAAGAAAAGGGCGGATTCTGGCAATGTTTTTGAGGTGCAGACGACAAGAGCGTGTAAGTGATTGAATATGGGGAACAAAGGAAAGATCAGAGTCAAATATGGCCCCGAGACAGCGGGCACGTTGCACCGGAGTTATGATAGTACCACAGACCAAGATTGAAATATCAAGATTAGGTGGGTTAGAAAATGGGGGAAAGACAAGAAGTTCAGTTTTGGAGAGGTTTAGTTTTAGATACAGAGAGGACATGATGTTAGAGACAGCTGCCAGACAATTACTGGTGTTTTGGAGTAAAGCAGGGGTGATTTCAGGGGATGAAGTATATAGTTGGGTGTCATCAGCATAGAGATGGTACTGAAAGCCGAATCTACTGATAGTCTGTCCAATGGGGGCTGTATAGAGGGAGAAGAGTAGAGGACCTAGTACTGAGCCCTGAGGAACGCCAACATCAAGAGGGAGAGGAGAAGAAGAAAAGCCAGCGAAGGATACACTAAAGGAGCGGCCTGAGAGATAGGAAGAGAACCAAGAGAGAGCAGTGTCTTTAAGGCCAATCGAGTGGAGCACGGTGAGGAGGAGTTTATGGTCTACTGTGTCAAATGCTGCGGAGAGATCCAGAAGAATCAGTAGAGAATAATCCCCATTTCTTTTTGCTGTTAGGAGATCATTAGACACTTTAGTAAGGGCAGTTTCTGTAGAGTGAAGAGGGCGAAAGGCAGACTGTAAGGGGTCAAGAAGAGAGTTTGCAGAGAGATAGCTTATTAAGCGAGAGTAGACAAGACGTTCAAGGAGTTTAGAGATGAAAGGGAGATTAGAAACCGGTCGGTAGTTAGCAGCACAGGTCGGGTCAAGAGATGGTTTTTTTAGTAGTGGGGTTATAACAGAGTGTTTGAAAGAGGAGGGAAAAATACCAGAAGAGAGAGAGAGGTTAAAAATTGTAGTTAGGTGAGTGATGACAGCCGGGGAGAGGGACTGGAGGAGGTGTGATGGGATAGGATCGCTGCTACAGGTCGTGGGTTGAGAAGAAGAGAGAAGCCTGGAGACTTCTTCCTCTGTTATAGGGTCAAAAGAGGAGAGAGAGCATGTGGAAGAATGAGAGGGAGGAGGATTGAGATTTGGGGACTGGGAGATTATTTCCTGCCGGATGCTGGCAATCTTGGCCCTGAAGTAGGTGGCCAAGCCATCAGCACAGAGGTCAGTGACTGGTTCTGGAATTTTGGCGCTTAGAAGAGAATGAAAAGTGTCAAAGAGTCGTTTTGGGTTATTTGAGAGTGAGGAGATGAGAGAGGTGAAGTACTTTTGTTTTGCAATGTTGAGAGCCGAATTGTATGTTTTGAGCATAAATTTATAATGGAGGAAGTCTGCTGATATTTGTGATTTTTCTCCATAGGCGTTCTGCACATCTGGAGCAGCGCTGGAGAAAACGTGTTTCTGATGTATGCCAGGGTTGCCGTGTTCTGCGTCGGGAGGGTCGGATTGATATTGGAGCAACTTCATCTAGGGTGGTTTTGAGGGTCTGGTTGTAGTGATTGGCAGCCAAGTCTGGACAGGAGAGGGAAGAGATTGGGATAAGGGCTAATTGTAGGGTGTTAATAAGCTGAGGGCAGTTAATGGTGTGTAGGTTTCTGTAAGTGTAAAAAGTAGGACTGTCAGGAGAAGAGTGAGAGGTCTTAATAGTAAAGGAAAGAAGATTGTGGTCAGAAAGTGGGAAGGGTGAGTTACTAAAGTTTAGAACTGAGCAGTAACGGAAGAAGACTAGATCCAGTGTACTGCCCTGTTCATGTGTGGCAGAGGAAGAAAGTTGTGATAGGCCAAGAGAGGAGGTTAAAGAAAGAAGGTGAGCGGCTGAAGGGGGAGATAGGATCATCAATGGGGATATTAAAATCACCCATAATAAGAGTTGGCGATTCAGAAGATAGGAAGTGAGGAAGCCAAGCTGCGAAGTGATCCAGGAATTGGTGAGGGGAGCCTGGGGGATGATAGACAACTGCGACTCTCAGGGGGAATGGATGGAAGAGTCTGATGGTGTGAACCTCAAAAGAGGGGAATGTGAGAGAGGGTACAGGAGGAGTGACCTGATATATGCACTGTGAAGAAAGTAGTATGCCTACTCCTCCCCCATGCCTGTCATCAGGTCTGGGGGTATGGGAGAAGTGAAGTCCACCGTAGGATAGGGCAGCAGGGGAAGCAGTGTCTGATGGTTGAAGCCAGGTTTCTGTAAGGGCCAGCAAGTTTAGAGAATGTGAGAAAAAGAGATCCTGGATTGAGGGTAGTTTATTACGAACTGACCTTGCGTTCCAGAGTGCGCAGTTAAAAGAGACAGAAGAGGATGTGCAGTGAACATTAATAAGATTTTTTGGGTTTCGATGTGTGGCAGAGGAGAAGCTAGCAGCAGAAGGAGGGCCAGGATTTGGTGAAATATCCCCTGCAGCTAGGAGCAGAAGAATAGCAAGAGACATCAAGTGGTTGAAGGATTTATAATGGTGTTTCTTATGCTGCGTTGTGGAGGAGGATGGGTCAGAGTGCAGTAGGAGGGTGTGAAGTGTATGTGAACTAAATAAGGGTGAGGGAAGAAGGGAGGGACTGATGTATAGAGAAGGGACAGAGGGTGGAAGTTGTGGATGATTTTGAAGGTAGATAGCCATAGCAATAAGAAGAGTAGGCAGAGCCTGCGTGAGACAATGTTGTAGCCTACCTGTGCTGTGATTAACTTTGTTTGAAAAGTACACATAGCATCTCTGTCTCCTGCCCTGTCTAACTGCCATGATTAACTGCTAGGCGCTTAGGCACTATGGTGCTTTGGCATAAATGGTGCTTTTTGGCTCGTGCTGACCCCGGCGAGTGGAATGTAACTACAAGCTTACATACATATAGTGGTTTAGATGGTAAGAAGAACCAGAATAAAGCAGAAAAGATTTTTTTTGGGCCAGTGAGTGGTAAGCCTCTTGTCACTCTCTACTTGTGAGAACAGGCTTACTTGCTCTTTTGTGCCTTAGAGTATCCCTCTGGTGATAGTCATGAAGATGGTTTTGCTGCTTGGTTTACCTTGTGGCTTCTCTCCATGTGGCACTCACTCTTTACCCTCACCTGACCACAGTCCGTGGATTCTCTCTACAAATATACACACACAGTCCTCTAACGTGGCTCATTCCCAGACAATGACTGTCTCTACTTATCATAGTCCTGTCTGCTATTCTCTGCACAGGCTTTTCTCTACGAAGCAAGCTGTCTGGTCTGTTCCTCCTGACCTGGCTTATCGTAAGTCCTCGGAAAGTTCACAGGTGTGAGGGCTAGGAAGAACTACTGTCACTGCTCAACACTCTCCTTTTCTGCGGGAGTCATTGCTCTGTCCTCTACCTGGGTCATTAGGACAGTGCACAAATTTGCAATTATCATTCACCTCCACTTGCTAGCTAACTACTACGCAGTCCAGATGAACTTCCCTTTATCAGTGACTATGGCATTCTCATATACTGTATTAGGAATCTCTATTTATCAACACAAGAACTTGCTACACAGCATTCTTCTTCCTGTCTGTTCCAAATGTTGAACCCCCTCTCCTCCTCCAAAACTGTTCTAGAAAATTAATCCTATCATTAACTGGATGCTTGTGTGTATAATCTCTAAATCTATCTAATATCTATCTATTTCATATCTATCTATCTCTCATCTATCTATCTATCTATCTATCTATCTATCTATCTATCTCGTATATATCTCCTATCTTGTTCCCAAACACTGCCCTGTGTAAAAGGGCCACAGATATTAGGTAGAATAACTGTAAATATAACTAGCAATCAACGTGTACTAGAAAGATAACCAGAAATGCACACAGAGCTAAGTATTATTCCGATGAATGCCCTCTCCTATTGGGTTGGTGCCAACCCTGGCATGCGCTTCTGTGAAGCCTTTATTCCGGGGGTAGGCCTGTATGCTTTCAAATGCCAGGGCTGAATTTCTGTCCCAGTTTGGCCTTCAGCACAATCCCTAATCTCATCAGTCCATGGGCGGCTGATTCTTTATGATAACAAAGATATTATTATTACAAATTACAATCAACTAAACAACTAAACCAAAGTTAGAAAAGAAGACTAGAAATTTTCTTTTGAGCTCAATAGGTTACAATTCTGTGCTGATTAATTTCTTAATTTGTAAGGGTCAAGATCAATTTTTCTGATACAGAGCTCCAAATCCCTTCCTTAAAATTATTATCTACCTGCAGCCACCACTAGAGGGAGCTCGCTGCAAACTGTGCATACATTGAACTGAGTAATAACACAGTAGAAAGCTCCCTCCAGTGGTGGTAGCAGGTAGAGAAAGAATTATCAATAATCTATGTCTATTTAAAGGATTTGGAGCTTTGTTTCAGTTCTAAAAATATATTAAGAAATGAAGTGCTAAAGTGCTTAATTGTTATATTTCTATTTGGGGGAGAACTGCTGTAGAAGTGATTCTGCTTTCATCCAGTTGAGTCTTGGGCAGTGCACAATATCTACAAATGATATACAGTGGTGTACTAAGGGGGGTGCCTGGGGGGGGGGGCATTCCGCCCCGGATGCCCACTCTCAGGGGGGTGTCAGAAACAATGAGCGCTTCCATCAATACAGATGGAAGCGCTCATTGCTGGAGCGCAGGGAGCTGGGTCCTGTCCCTCACCATTCAGCTCCTGCACTCCTCCCCTCCTTCAGGCCGGCAGCACTCTGAATGGTGAAGCAGAGACACTTCTCCCTGCACCACCATTCAGCCTGCAGGCAGAGATTGCGTTGCCCGAATGTGTGGTTGGAGCCTGTAGTCCGTAAATCTGCATAAGCTCCGCCCACACATTGCTGCAGAGCGATCTATGTCTGCAGAGAAGAGAGGACTGTAAGCTTCAGGAACGGGACAAGGTGAGTAGGTACTGTGTTTTTTTGTTTTTTTTAAAGTACAGATGGGGCACAGAGGGCATTACTTATGTGAAGGGCACAATGGGCATTTTGTACTATGGGGGGCACAGAGAAAGAGGGCATTACTACAATGAAGGGTGCACAGAGGGCATTACTACAATGAAGGCTGCACAGAGGGCATTACTACAATGAAGGCTGCACAGAGGGCATTACTACAATGAAGGGTGCACAGAGGGCATTACTACAATGAAGGGTGCACAGAGGGCATTACTACAATGAAGGCTGCACAGAGGGCATTACTACAATGAAGGCGGCACAGAGGGCATTACTACAAAGAAGGGGGCACAGTGGACATTTTGTACTATGGAGGGGTCACAGAGGCAGAGCGCATGACTACAATGAAGGTGGCACCGACAGCATTTTTACTGTGAAGGGGGCACAGACGGCATTATTACTGTGAAGGGGGCACTGACGGCATTATTACTGTGAAGGGAGCACAGTGGCACAGAGAAAGAGGGCATTATTACAATGAAGGGGGCACAGAGGGCATTACTACAAAGAAGGGGGCACAGAGGGCATTATTACTGTGAAGGGAGCACAAAGAGGGCATAACTACTGTGAGGGGGCACACATCTGTACAAAATTACTGTGAAGGTTGTACAATGAGGGCTACACTACTGTGAGGGGGTACAATTTTTTTTTTACGTATTGGGGGGAGGGGAGTGCCAGAGAAAGGACCCGCCCCGGGTGCGAAACACGTCACTGATGACATATATTTCCTAAGTAATGCAAAAACTAAAAAAAAACAAATAATGATATATATCACAAAATAATCTTTATTATGACATGAAGAATTAAAGTGCATAAGTGCTTCCGCACATTGACCCAAAAGAGGGTTAGTAAGGTGAATATAAGGACATCAAAAATAAGTCCCAAAGAGTGCAGAAATTGAACCAGCACATAATAATGACAATGCAGCAGCAGTCCAACCACTTGGTACCCCGATGTGCACGACGTGGTCACCTTCCTCAAGGGGTAATAGAGAAATACACTGAATAAGTATATATATATATATATATATATATATATATATATATATATATAGGGGCGGGCAAAGATGATACAGACCAATGACTAGAGACATAAGAGCGGGACACTATACCAGGCACCATTAGTTATAGTGCCTTGAAAAAGTATTCATACCCTATTGAACTTCTCCACATTTTTTCACGTTAAACCCACAAACTTGAAGGGTTTCTTCCACCAGAAATACCTAAATGAAACTGGCTGACATTAGCGATGTGCTAATGTCAGCTGAACCTGACTAGCCTATTCCTAGTTTTATCCATGCCCCTATCACTCCATAAATGTAACTTTTATAATATGCAAATTATCCTTCTGGAGAAGGGGGGCATTGCCCCTGCTCCTAGAGGCTCCGTTCTCCCACTTCTGTCACCTCCCTCCAAGTCTTGATTGACAGGGCCAGGCAGCGTTCGCATCCTCCTGCCGACCTGAGTGCATGGCAAATCTCGCGCCTGCGCCGTTCAGTATTCAGCACAGGTATAGTGAAGGAAGGATGCTCACTGGTTTTGCCCATTCTGCTTTGTAAAATAGCTTGTGCTCAGTCCACTTGGATGGAGAGCATCTGTGAAAAGCAGTTTTCAAGTCCAAGAGCACTGGGCTGATTTTTCATTGGGGTACAAATTGTATTCTGCGGATAAATTGCACCTGAATGGAAGAGGGGCTGCTGTGCTGGGGGAGAGAATCCTAGAGGGGGTGGCTGAGTTTTTAAACTAGGGATGTGCAGGGGCGGTCTTGGCATTTCTGGGGCCCTAAGCGAAGTTATGTCTGGGGGCCCCCCCCCAATGACACCTCACACCCCTGATGACACGGCCTCTGATGACACGCCCCCCCCCAATGACACACCCCCTACACCTCACTGGAGGGGGGGTCAAGGTTGCCCACAGCCTATGGCGTGTCCCAGACTCCCAGCTCTCTATTGGCTGGGCTGCAGGGGCGTAGCTAAAGGCTCATGGGCCCTGGTGCAAGAGTTCAGCTTGGGCCCCCCCGCCTAATACAGCGCCCCCATACCTCTTACATCCAGTATAATACAGCGCCCCATACCTCTTACATCCAGTATAATACAGCGCCCCATACCTCTTACATCCAGTATAATACAGCGCCCCATACCTCTTACATCCAGTATAATACAGCCCCATACCTCTTACATCCAGTATAATACAGCGCCCCATACCTCTTACATCCAGTATAATACAGCACCCCATACCTCTTACATCCAGTATAATACAGCCCCATACCTCTTACATCCAGTATAATACAGCGCCCCATACCTCTTACATCCAGTATAATACAGCACCCCATACCTCTTACATCCAGTATAATACAGCCCCATACCTCTTACATCCAGTATAATACAGCGCCCCATACCTCTTACATCCAGTATAATACAGCGCCCCCATACCTCTTACATCCAGTGTAATACAGCGCCTCATACCTCTTACATCCAGTATAATACAGCGCCCCATACCTCTTACATCCAGTGTAATACAGCGCCCCATACCTCTTACATCCAGTATAATACAGCGCCCCATACCTCTTACATCCAGTATAATACAGCGCCCCATACCTCTTACATCCAGTATAATACAGCGCCCCATACCTCTTACATCCAGTATAATACAGCGCCCCATACCTCTTACATCCAGTATAATACAGCTCCTCATACCTCTTACATCCAGTATAATACAGCCCCCATACCTCTTACATCCAGTGACGTCTTCTCGGATGTAGATCTTCTCTTTCCTCATCTTCTCCTTTCAGACCAGACGCCATTTTTCACCCATTTCTCATCTCTGCAGTTTGACAGAAAAAAATCTTAGTTTACTACTTTTCCATCATCCTCCCATCTTCTGGACAAATCATCCTACCACCCCAGTACTGTGCCACTAGTACCACACAGATAGTGCCCTTCAATAATTATTGGCACACAGTGTCCTAAAATAACTGCGCCCAGCAAATAGTGTCCCCGACAGTAATAGTGTGAACATAACGTCCCCCAGAAATAACTGCGCTGATACTGTGCCAGGGTGCCCCCCACAGTAATAGTGCCCCCCACAGTACTAATGTCCCCACTGTGCCCCAGAAGTAATAATGCTTCCAATGTGCCAGTAAGAAGTGCCCCCAAAATTTCACCCTAATAATGTGCCAGTAAAAAGTGCTCCCCACCCATAGATGCCCCCCAAATTATGTGCCAGTAAGAAATTCCCCAATAATGCGCCAGAAGTTCCCCCCATTGATTCCCCCTCAAAATCATGTGCCAGTAAGAATGCCCCCCCAGTAAGAAATGCCCCCCAGTGGCCCCCATGTGCCAGTAAGAAATGCCCCAGTGCCCCCATGTGCCAGTAAGAAGTGCCCCCAGTGCCAGTAAAAATGCCCCCAGTGCCCCATGTGCCAGTAAAAATGCCCCCATGTGCCCCCAGTGCCAAGTAAAAATGCCCCAGTGCCCCCAGTGCCAGTAAAAAATGCCCCCATGTGCCAGTAAAAATGCCCCGTGCCAGTAAAAATGCCCTCAGTGCCCCCATGTGCCAGTAAAAATGCCCCCAGTGCCCCCATGTGCCAGTAAAAATGCCCCCATGTGCCAGTAAAAAATGCCCCCAGTGCCCCCATGTGCCAGTAAAAATGCCCCCAGTACCAGTAAAAATGCCCCCAGTGCCCCCATGTGCCAGTAAAAATGCCCCCAAGTGCCCCCATGTGCCAGTAAGAAAATGCCCCCAGTGCCCCCATGTGCCAGTAAGAAGTGCCCCCAGTGCCAGTAAAAATGCCCCTAGTGCCCCCATGTGCCAGTAAAAAATGCCCCCAGTGCCCCCATGTGCCAGTAAAAATGCCCCCAGTACCAGTAAAAATGCCCCCAGTGCCCCCATGTGCCAGTAAAAATGCCCCCAGTGCCCCCATGTGCCAGTAAGAAATGCCCCCCAGTGCCCCATGTGCCAGTAAGAAGTGCCCCCAGTGCCAGTAAAAATGCCCCCTAGTGCTCCATGCCATAAAGAAATTCCCCCCAGTGCCCCATGTGCCAGTAAAGAAGTGCCCCCAGTGCCAGTAAAAATGCCCCAGTGCCCCCAGTGCCAGTAAAAAATGCCCCCATGTGCCCCCATGTGCCAGTTAAAATGCCCTCAGTGCCCCCCATGTGCCAATAAAAATGCCCCCAGTGCCCCCATGTGCCAGTAAAAAATGCCCCCATGTGCCAGTAAAGAATGCCCCCAGTACCCCCATGTGCCAGTAAAAATGCCCACAGTGCCCCATGTGCCAGTAAAAAATGCCCACAGTGCCATGTGCCAGTAAAAATGCCCCCATGTGCCAGTAAAATGCCCCCAGTGCCCCCATGTGCCAGTAAAATGCCCCCAGTGCCCCCATGTGCCAGTTAAAAATGCCCCCATGTGCCAGTAAAAATGCCCCCAGTGCCCCCATGTGCCAGTAAAAATGCCCCCAGTACCAGTAAAAATGCCTCCAGTGCCCCCATGTGCCAGTAAAAATGCCCCCAGTGCCCCCATGTGCCAGAAAAAATGCCCACAGTGCCCCCATGTGCCAGTAAAAATGCCCACAGTGCCCCATGTGCCAGTAAAATGCCCACAGTGCCCCCATGTGCCAGTAAAAATGCCCCCATGTGTCATTAAAGGCCCCCAGTGCCCCCATGTGCCAGTAAAATGCCCCCAGTGCCCCCATGTGCCCCCATGTGCCAGCAAAAAATGCCCCCAAAATGCCCCCAGTTGCCCCCATGTGCCCCCATGTGCCAGCAAAAATGCCCCCAAAATGCCCCCAGTGCCCCCCATGTGCCCCCATGTGCCAGCAAAAATGCCCCAGTGCCCCCAATTGAGCTCCGGTCGGTGACTTGCTACAATTAAAAAAAAAATTAAAAAAATTAACACTTATACTTACCTCCATGGTGCTGGCAGCGATGCGATGCAGGCCTCTTCCGGCCTGTGTCCCCGCGCTGTACGGCTCAGGCGGCGCGATGACGTCATCGCAGGGGAGACGCCTCTCCCTCCCTTGCCCCAGTACAATACAGGCATCTGTATCGCCGTCCTGAGGACGGCGATACAGATGACTATGGAGATGAGCGCTTCCACAATGGAAGCGCTCATCTCCCTCTGCGGCGGTCTTGGGCACCGGCACAAGAGAAGAGCGTGGGGCCCCCTTGGACGCCGGGGGCCCTACGCAAATGCATAGGATGCGTGGTGCCCAAGACCGCCCCTGGGATGTGGGGGGGAGGACAAGCAGAAAATAAAGCAAAGCATGCAGTGGTAGATAGGTTAGAGAGTGGTCAGAACAGAGTGGTGGGTGGAGAAGTGGACCGCGGGGGGAGGATAACAGCATTGGATAAGGAGATGTAAGATAAACATGTCTAGTCAGAAAACATCAATAAATTACATTTCTAAACCTAAATGTACAAAAACACATGGTAATTTAAAGTGTATGTTCACAAATGCCAGAAGTCTAGCAGGCAAAATGGCTGAGCTTGAGGTCATGGTACTGGAGGAGGAAATTGATATAGTTGGAGTTGCTGAGACATGGCTGGACTCTTCGCATGACTGGGCTGTCAATCTCCAGGGTTATACTCTGTTTCAGAGGGATAGGGAGAATAGGAAAGGAGGAGGAGTATGTCTGTATGTCAGAAGTAGTATAAAAGCCAGTATGAAGGAGACAATAGTGGGTGATGATTGTGTGAATGCAGAATCCGTGTGGGTGGAATTACAAGGGGAGACTAACAATGAAAGAATTATTTTTGGTGTAATTTATAGACCCCCAAACATCACTGAGGAGATAGAGGATCAGCTGCATAGACAAATAGAGCGGGCTGCCCAGGCGGGTACAGTAGTGATTATGGGAGATTTTAACTTCCCTGGTATTGATTGGGGTCATGAATCGGCTTCAACTGCAAAGGAGAGAAATTTTCTGGGTCAGTTTGTAGAAGAACCAACAAGAAGTGATGCACTGTTGGATCTGGTTATATCTAACAATGCAGAGATAGTTGAGGAGGTAAATGTTCGGGAAAACCTTGGTAATAGTGACCACAATATAGTTACTTTTATCCTAAAGTGTAGAAAGCATAAACATGCTGGGAGATCAAAAACATTTAATTTTAAAAAGGCCAATTTCCCAGGGTTATGGGCCGCACTCCAGGACATAGACTGGGAGCAGCTGTTGTCAAGTAGTGACACAGATGATAAATGGGAGACCTTCAAATCTACACTGGGTAACTATACTGCAGAATTTATTCCTAGGGGGAACAAATATAAACACTTAAAATTAAACCCTGCGTGGCTTAATGCGGATGTTAAAAGGGCAATACTTGAAAAACAAAGGGAATTTAAAATATACAAATCAGAGGGGTCTGCCATAGCCTTTAATAACTACAAAAGGGTTAATAAAGATTGTAAAAGGACTATAAAAGCAGCAAAAGTTCAAAATGAAAGGCTGGTGGCCAGGGATAGCAAAACCAATCCCAAAAAATTCTTCAAATATATAAATGCAAAAAAAACCTAGGTCAGAGCATGTAGGACCCCTTAATAATAGTGATGGGGAATTGATTACTGGGGATCAGGAGAAGGCGAAGCTACTGAATGAGTTCTTTAGTTCTGTATATACACATGAAGAGGTGGGAGCTGCTGTCGGTAGAGTAAGTGCTGGTGATACTTCATGTAACTGGTTCAATATAGATATGGTCAAAGCTAAGTTAAACAAAGTAAAGGTGAATAAGGCTCCAGGACCGGATGGGTTACACCCAAGAGTTCTTAAGGAACTTAGTTCAGTAATTTCTTTGCCCTTGTATATAATATTCAAAGATTCTCTGGTGACTGGCATAGTGCCAAGGGACTGGCGTAAAGCAAATGTGGTGCCCATCTTCAAGAAGGGCTCTAGGTCATCCCCGGGGAATTACAGACCGGTGAGCTTAACGTTTTGAGGGTCTAATAAGTTACTATATACAGGAATATGTTTTGGATAATAGTATTATAAGTGATAACCAGCATGGTTTTACTAAGGACAGAAGCTGTCAGACTAACCTTATGAAGAAGTGAGTAGAAGTCTGGATAGAGGGGCGGCTGTGGATATTGTGTATTTGGACTTTGCAAAAGCGTTTGACACGGTCCCTCATAGACATCTGACGGGTAAATTAAGGTCGGTTGGATTAGAAAATCTACTCTGTAACTGGATTGAGAACTGGCTGAAGGAGCGTACTCAGCGAGTGGTGGTGAATGATTCCTACTCTGAATGGTCCCCAGTTATAAGTGGTGTACCCCAAGGTTCAGTGCTGGGTCCACTTATATTTAATTTATTTATTTATTAATGATATAGAGGGAGGAAGTCCAGTCTATGGAAGATGTGCAGAAGTTACAAGCTGACTTGGACACACTGAGTGTTTGGGCATCCTCTTGGCAGATGAGGTTCAATGTGGATAAATGTAAAGTTATGCATCTGGGTACTAACAACTTGCATGCCTCCTATGTCCTAGGGGGAGTAACACTGGGAGAGTCACTTGTAGAGAAGGATCTGGGTGTCCTTGTAGACCATAGACTGCAGAATAGCATGCAATGTCAATCGGCTGCTTCTAAGGCCAGCAGAATATTGTCATGCATTAACAGAGGCATGGACTCGCGGGACAGGGATGTCATATTACCACTGTATAAAGCATTAGTACGGCCTCATCTGGAATATGCTGTTCAGTTCTGGGCTCCGGTTTATAGGAAGGATGTCCTGGAGCTGAAAAGGGTGCAGAAACAGGCAACTAAACAAGAAACAAGGGGCAGAGAGCATCTTAGCTATGAAGAAAGATGGAAGGAGTTAAACTTGTTTAGTCTGGAGAAGAGACGTATAAGGGGGGACATGATCAACCTGTATAAGTATGTAAATGGCCCATACAAAAAATATGGTGAAAAACTGTTCCAGGTAAAATCCCCTCAAAAAGGGGGCACTGCCTCCGCCTGGAGAAGCAAAGGTTCAGACTCCAGGGGCGACAAGCCTTCTTTACTATAAGAACTGTGAATCTGTGGAACAGCCTACCGCAGGAGCTGGTCACAGCAAAGACAGCTGAGGGCTTCAAAACAGGCTTAGATAAATTCTTAGAGAAAAAGAAGGTCACCACATATTAAGAAATGTAGAGTCATGTCTTAAGGTTACCCGTCCCCCTCCCCTTCATCACTCCTACCCCCTCCCTTGGTTGAACTTGATGGACATGTGTCTTTTTTCAACCGTATTAACTATGTAAGTCTTGCCACAGATTCTGAATGGATTTAGGTCTGGACTGTAACTGGGCCGTTCTAACACATGAATATGCTTTCATCTAAACCATTCCATTTTAGCTCTGTCTGGATGTTGAGGGTCGTTGTCCTGCTGGAAAATAAACCTCCGCCCCAGTCTCAAGTCTTTTGTGTTTTCCTCCAGGATTGCCCTGTATTTAGCTCCATCCGTCTTCCCATCAACTCTGACCGGCTTCCCTGTCCCTGCTGAAGAAAAGCCTCCATGATGCTGCCACCACCATGTTTCATGGCAGGGATGGTGTGTTCAGGGGGATGTGAAGTGTTACTTTTCAGCCACATATATGGGGTCATTTATTGAAGTGATGTAAAGCAGAACTGGCTTAGTTGCCCATAGCAACCAATCAGATTCCACCTTTCATTTTTCACCTTTCTTTAGAAAATGGAAGGTGGAATATGATTGGTTGCTATGAGAAACTAAGCCAGTTCTACTTGACACCAGTTTGATAAATCTCCCACATAGTGTTTTGCATTTAGACCAAAAAATTAAACTTTGGACTGATGAGAGCACCTTCTTCCACGTGTTTGCTGTGTCATACATGGCTTGTGGTAAACTGAAAAAGGGACTTCTTGTGGCCTGGTCTCAAAAATGGCTTTCTTTTGCCGTTCTTCAATAAAGGCCAGATTCTTGGAGTACATGACTAATAGTTGTCCTGTGGACAGATTCTCCCACCTGAGCTGATTTCTGCAACTCCTGCAGAGTGATCATGGGCCTTTTGGCTCCCTCTCTAATTAGTGCTGTCTTTCCCTGGGCTGTCAGGTTAGGTGGATGGCCATGTCTTGGTAGGTTTGCAGTTGTGCCATACTCCTTCCATTTTCGGATGATGGATTGAACAGTGCTCCATGAGATGTTCAGAGCTTGGAATATTGTTTTATAACTTCTCCACAACTTCATCCCTGACCTGTCTGGTGTGTTCCTTGGTATTCATGATGCTGTTTGATCACTAATGTTCTCTAGCAAATCTCTGAGGCCTTCACAGAACAGTTGTAGGTATACTGAGAATACATTACACACAGGTGGACTCTATGTACTAATGGGGTGACTTCTGAAGGCAACTGGTCACACTGGGTTTTATTTAGGGGTATCAGAGTACAGGGGGCTGACAACAAATGCACACCACACTTTTTTTTTTAGATTTTTATGAAAACCATGTATCATTTTCTTTTCACTTCACACATAGTTGCTACTTTGTGTTGGTCTAATACATAAAATCCCAATAAAACACATTTAAGTTTGTGGGTATAACATGAAAAAATGTGTAAAAATTTCAAGGGGTGCGAATACTTTTTTAAGGCACTGTACATGGCATATAGACATCCGGCAATGTGCTGCTGGCACTGCAGGAGGCACGGCATCCAGAAGATGCGAAGGGAACATGTCAATAGCACCGTTCACGTCACTCCGGAATGTTTGCGGCACCACATAGGACTGCGCAAGCGCCCAAACTATGTGCACCATGGAGGCTATATTTGACAATTGGAAAATCAACCCTAAATATATATTGGGACGGTATTCACTATAAACCAACAAAAATTGTGTAATGGAAGTAGTTACAGAAGCATTAATGTAGAACTAAAAAGTGCAAGGGATATGAATAGAGATGAGCGAGCACTAAAATGCTCGGGTGCTCGTTATTCGAGTCGACCTTTTCCCGATGCTCGGGTGCTCGTTTCGAATAACGAACCCCATTGAAGTCAATGGGAGACTCGAGCATTTTTGCGGGGGACCAAGGCTCTGCCTAGGGAAGGCTGGGTGGAAACCTGGAAACCTCAGAAAATGATGGAAACACCACGGAAATGGACAGGAAACAGCAGGGGCAGCATGCATGGATGCCTCTGAGGCTGCCTAATCCCACCATTACCCCAAATTCTCCTGCAACAGCCTGGTGGTTACCCTCATGGCAATTGTGCTCACCCAGACCAAGAAAGGCGAGGCACATGCCCATCACATGTTAGGGAAGCACCCAACTAGGTGCAACGAAGGTCCGTCACCGCCTGCAGGTGACACCACTGCTCATGCTGGCACTGCAGCTGAAATCAAGTTTAGTATCTGTTCTTATCAGTTGCTGTGCCTGCTGGTGGTATAGTGGTGAGCATAGCTACTTCCCAAGCAGTTGATCTGGGTTTGATTCCCGTCTATCGCAGGAGGCAATTAAAAATCAGTACAATATCTAATACGTCCCCCTACCCGGGGAAAATTGTTTGGAGAGAGGCCCTGGGGGGGGGGAGGTTTTGCTGGAAGAGCCAGAGGAGTGCCCCTTGGGCTAGCGTGTGTGGTGGTGACAACAGCCGGACTGGATTTGGAAAAACTGTTGCTTTAACCCGTATGGTATCGATTCTTCTCAGTTTAATACCGTATACGTCCCCTATCTTGGGACCCTATATTTAATGGATTTTTCGAACACGGAAAAAGAGCTTGCTCTGGCCAGGGGAGTGTCCATGCTCTGCCTATCACAGGTCAGGAGGCAATTAAAAGAAGAAAAACAAAAAACATCAGTACAATATCTAATTCGTCCCCTATCCGGGTAAATAGTATGGAGAGAGGGCCTGTAGGTGGGGGGAAGGAGGTTTCGCTGGAAGAGCCAGAGGAGTGCCCCCTGGGCTAGCGTGTGTGGTGGTGACAACAGCCGGATGGATTTAGAATGACGACGCAGGACCCCAACTTAAAAATTTAGCATCAACCGGTACAGTCGTAAATTATGAGATTGATCAAGTGCGGCATGACTTTTTAGATGGAGATTGCATGTGGTCACGTACTCCCTGGAACCCCATAGTCACCCCTTCCCTGATGTGCTAGCCCAGAACATTCTCTGCCCCAATTCGCAAGACCTTTTGCTGTTTCCGTGTGCTGACAGTGGGGATTTACCAGTGTTGTCTGAGGAGGTGGTGGACAATGGCGAGACACAGGTGTCGGGGGGTGAGGTAGTTGTATGGGAAGCAAGTTACAGTGGGGACTCCTGGGGGGACTTTCTCATGATGGGACAGATTCAACTTGGGTGGATCAGGCACAGGAACAGATGAATTTTTTGGGGGGTTTAGTTAACTTTTATTTAGCAAAAATAACCACAGAGACATTTATTCGTTATCTTCTCTGCGCAGTCTGGCGTTGGGGTTCCTCACTTTGATGGCGAGCTGTGCCGCTCTCTCCACAATGGTCTGTAGGTTCTTAGATGGAGACTTTGTCGGCGATTTCAGTACAGAAGGACTTGTTGCTCATCCACAGAACCTCGTCCTCCTTGACATTGTGGACAAGGAATTTGCGGGTGGACCAGGAATTTGCTGAACCCTGTGAGCAGCATGTGTTTGGTCTTCTACTTGCTACCATATCCAATGTTGGGCAATATAGATTCGCAAGTAATATTATTTTTCACACCTATCCCAAAAATAAAAATGTATGCAGTATGCGCAAATAAAACTGGAAACTGGAACTGGAGAGAGGGCCTGTAGGTGGACCTCCGGAAAAATTGTTTGAATAGAGGGCCTGTAGGGGCCCTCCCGAAAAATTGTTTTGAAGAGAGGGCCTGTAGGTGGACCTCTGGAAAAATTGTTTGAATAGAGGGCCTGTAGGTGGACCTCTGGAAAAATTGTTTGAATAGAGGGCCTGTAGGGGGCCCTCCTGGAAAATTGTTTGAAGAGAGGGCCTGTAGGTGGACCTCTGGAAAAATTGTTTGAATAGAGGGCCTGTAGGGGGCCCTCCTGGAAAATTGTTTGAAGAGAGGGCCTGTAGGTGGACCTCTGGAAAAATTGTTTGAATAGAGGGCCTGTAGGGGGCCCTCCTGAAAAATTGTTTGAAGAGAGGGCCTGTAGGTGGACCTCCGGAAAAATTGTTTGAATAGAGGGCCTGTAGGGGGCCCTCCTGAAAAATTGTTTGAAGAGAGGGTCTGTAGGTGGAACTCCGGAAAAATTGTTTGAATAGAGGGCCTGTAGGGGGCCCTCCTGAAAAATTGTGCTAAAAGAGTGCCAGTTGGACCTCTAAAAAATGGCGTTTTTTGGGTCAGCGTTAGGCAAAGACGATATGGGAGGGAGGAGGAGGAGTAGAGAAGAGGAGTAGAGAAGAGGAATCGGATACATAAGTTATTTAAATCTTTAGCTGCTTTCCCCCGGAGGAGATTTGAATTCCGGTGAAATCCAGGCTTTGTTCATTTTAATAAGCGTCAGCCTGTCAGCGCTGTCAGTTGACAGGCATGTACGCTTATCGGTGATGACGCCACCAGCTGCACTGAATACCCGCTCTGACAGCACGCTAGCGGCAGGGCAGGCCAGCACCTCCAAGGCGTACAGCGCCAGTTCAGGCCACGTGTCCAGCTTTGAAACCCAGTAGTTGTATGGAGCAGAGTGATCGCTACGGACGTTGGTATGGTCAGCTAGGTACTCCCTCACCATCTTTCTGTACAGCTCCCCCCTACTTTGCCTAGACTGGGGACAGGTGACAGTGTCTTACTGGGTTGACATAAAACTGGCAAAGGCCTTGGAGAGCGTTCCCCTGCCAGTGCTGGACAAGCTGCCTGCTCGCCTCCTCTCCCCCGCTACTTGGCCCACAGAACCATGCCCTCTGCCGCTAGCAGCGTCAGATGGGAAGAATTGTTTCAGCTTGTGCACCAGGGCCTGTTGATACCTATTCACTCTTATACTCCTTTCCTCTGCAGGGATGAGAGTGGAAAGGTTCTGCTTGTACCGTGGGTCCAGGAGAGTGAACACCCAGTAATCGGTGTTGGAAAAAATTCTTCTAATGCTAGGGTCACGGGATAGGCAGCCTAACATGAAGTCTGCCATGTGCGCCAGAGTCCCAACACGCAAGCATTCCCTCTCCTCACTGACCTGATTCTCCATTTCCTCCTCCTCCTCCAAGTCCTCCTCTTCAGCCCATACACGCTCAAGAGTTAAGGACTGAGCACTGGTACCCTCTACTGTCTCGCCGACATTCTCCTCCTCTTCCTCCTCATCCTCATCCCCCTCCTCCGATACGCGTTGAGAAACAGACCGGAGGGTGCTCTGGCTATCAAGCGACGTATCTTCCTCCACCGACTCTTGTGACAAGCGCAAAGCATCCGACTTGATGCTGAGCAGTGATTTTTTCAACAGGCAAAGCAGCAGGATGGTGAGGCTGATAATGGCGGCATCGCCGCTAACCATCTGTGTTGACTCCTCAAAGTTGCTCAACACCTGGCAGATATCAGACATCCACGTCCACTCCTCATTGCAGACTTGAGGAATCTGAGAGACCTGACTACCAGTTCTGGTGGAAGATGACATCTGGCAGTCTACAATCGCTCTGCGCTGCTGGTAAACTCTGGATAACATGTTTAATGTGGAATTCCATCTCGTGGGCACGTCGCACAACAGTCGGTGAGCGGGCAGTTGTAGGCGGTGCTGCGCTGCCGAGAGTGGCAGCATCTGTGCTCGACTTGCGGAAATGCGCACAGATGCGGCGCACCTTGGTGAGCAAATCAGACAGATTGGGGTATGTCTTGAGGAACCGCTGAACTATGAGATTGAACACGTGGGCCAGGCATGGCACATGTGTCAGTCTGCCGAGTTGCAGAGCCGCCACCAGGTTACGCCCATTGTCACACACAACCATGCCTGGCTTGAGGTTCAGCGGTGCCAGCCACACATCGGTCTGCGCCGTGATGCCCTGTAACAGCTCTTGGGCGGTGTGCCTTTTGTCACCTAAGCTCAGCAGTTTGAGCACCGCCTGCTGGCGCTTACCCACGGCACTGCTGCTGTGCCTAGAGCTACCGACTGAAGGCGCCGTGCCCACGGATGGTAATTCGGTGGAGGAGGAGGGGTCGGAGGAGGAGGAGGCATAGTACGTCTGAGAGACCGTGACCGAGGTAGGCCCCGCAATCCTCGGTGTGGGCAGTACATGAGTGGCCCCAGGGTCATTCTCGGTCCCAGCCTCCACCAAGTTAACCCAATGTGCCGTCAGTGAGATATAGTGTCCCTGCCCGGCAGCACTTGTCCACGTGTCCGTGGTTAGGTGGACCTTCTCAGAAACAGCGTTGGTCAGGGCACGGATGATGTTCTGTGACATGTGCTGGTGTAGGGCTGGGACGGCACATCGGGAAAAATAGTGGCGGCTGGGGACGGAATACCGAGGGGCAGCCACCGCCATGAGATTTCGAAAGGCCTCGGTCTCTACCAGCCTATAGGGCAGCATCTCCAGGCTAAGCAATTTGGAGATGTGGACGTTGAGGGCTTGTGCATGTGGGTGGGTGGAACTGTATTTCCTCTTGCGCTCCAGCGTCTGCTGTAAAGACAGCTGAACGCTGCGCTGGGACACTGTGGAGGATCGTGGAGGCGAAGGTGTGGTTTTCCGGAGGGAGGTGCTCGTGCCGGGGTCCTGGGCAGGGGGTTGACTAGCAGAGGCAGCGAGTGACGCAGGGGGTTGACTAGCAGAGCAGCGAGTGACACAGGGGAAGGAGCAGTGGTGTGACCCGCAGGAGGTGGTGAACGGCCTTGGTTCCATTGAGTGGGGTGTTTAGCACTCATATGCCTGCGCATGCTGGTGGTGGTTAGGCTAGTAGTGGTGGCACCCCTGCTGATCCTGGTGTGGCACAGGTTGCACACCACAGTCCGTCGGT